>JABFIG010000238.1:0-29061 GCA_017139545.1 Ambrosiella cleistominuta | reverse complement strand
GCGAGGCGGGCCCCGCGGGCGGAAAGAGACGACATTTTGGTATATGTGGTGTATGTGTATGTGTATGTGGAGTTGGATTTTAGTTGAGCTGCTGTTGTCTGGTAAAAGTTAGTTGATATGATTGAATGTGATGGAAACAATGATTAGAGGCAACAAAGTGTAATGTGCATGCAAATACAGGACAAAGAAAATAAATAGTAGAATGACTTTGGAGACATATTGGGCCAAGCCAAAGCTATTTACTCTTCCATTTTAGGTATTATCGATTGATGATCTACTTCCCCATGTCCGACATAAGCCCGCCTACTTTGCCTTCACTTATGAGAATCAGCTTCAAGCTAAGTCACATTCCACATGCATCATGAATCCAATCCATCCTTTGCAAACAGCGACATCGTACACATTTTGGCTGTTTTTATGCATTACCCATTATTATTGCATCAATGGTACAGCCAACTTGAATTAAACCGATGGACCTCCGGCCTCTTCATAGTCAATGAACCAACCCATATTATGGCCCATTTTTTTTATGGCAACGGACGACAGGAAGCTAAACTTTGATCCTCCCCCACACCCTCTCCTCTACATTGCGGGCTTGATTGGTCATTGTAACGCAGTTTGAAGGTATGCGCCAAGCTGCCGAGCTACAACTTTATTGTTACGCATGACTGTTACTGTTGCTCAGATTTCGGCGCAACTCTACACTTTCTCAAGAAGGGTCTCTCTCAGCATTTCGCTCACCAATCAGGGTGAATCGTGGAAAAAAGAGCATTACGTGGGTTCCTTCCTTGGAGGTGGTGACTCGAATTCCTTAGACCCCGGTGCCATGTGATGTCGAGTCCCTCAGTGAAACGTTGAAGACTAGTGGGTCTAGTAGACATGGTCAGGCAATTACCCAAAAATACTCCTCATCCACTTTTACAACAACCGCATCTACAGAAAAAAAAAGCATTTGGCAATTTCACCCGATCTAGAAGCTCTCAACACCAATTGGTCAATCCGAAGCTGTTGTCTTACTCCCCTTTTTCATCAATCAAGCAGGGAATTCCTGTGAATAAACATGCGCATATATGCAAGAGCTCTGTTCCCAAGCCCCACCATAGCTCCAGAGCTTGTTCCCCACCGGATTTCTTGGCGGGGATTTTCTGGCTCCAATGCGCCAACTGCGTATGGCGGTGATGTTAAGAGAGATAAAAATAAAAATAAAAAGCACATCTGCTATATCGGACTGACTTTCTTTTTTGTTTTTCATTCTCTGTTTCCTCTTTGCATAAAGACGATTACCAAATAGAGACAATAATAAAAGAAAAGTCACACACAAAACGGGCAAAGACTGTTGAGCGGGTCTGGACCAACGGGGTTTCTTTGCTGTGGGGAATCTGTTGCTGCTTGTAGTGGTGGTGGTGGTGGTGGTAGCGGGCCGAAAGGCATTGGGGCAGAGGGGAAAAATTCTGCTGATGGAGGATTGACGATTGTTGAGGCTGTTTTGGGTAACGGTGGCTTGGTGTGAGTGAGTGGTGGGGACCGTGAGAGAATGCGCCCTTACGTAGAAATACAAGGGCTGTGAGTGATCTGTTGGTTCTTTAGAGATGTTTTAAATATGTATTGAGGTGGAAAGATCGCTCAGAGCGACTGTCCAACTTTATGAATCGCGTTCACAGATTCCGATGATATATACATGTATTTTATATATGTATATATCCAATATAAACATCAAGTGTCTTTAGGAACCCATTGATCAATCTACTTTTGATGCCCCCCAAAATCCGTCTGTATATCCCACAAATCCCGCTCTAAATCCCGTTCTTGCACTATACTCAACCAAGTGACCAGTCGTTGAGAATTTATTTTTAGTCCTACCATCTCACAGCCAAGCAACGACAACAAAAACTAACACTTTCGTCAATCATTTCCCTTTTTTTTACTCCCTTTCCCTACTCTACTTTAGAATCTGCCCCCGGTGAAACCAGTCTATTCGTTCTTGCAGCGCATCTCAAATTTTTTGAGCAAAGAGCCGCAGAAACTCCGAGCACGGCCCTGACAACGATAGATTGGCGGGCGGGGATGAGCAATGATGACATCGTGAGGTCTGGACTTAAGAGTTGTAATGATACGAAGGGTGCAAACCGAGGCAAGGAACTTCATATGTAGTAAATAACAGTGAATAAGATCTATATCGTTGATGGTGATAATTTCAGTGACTGCTGGCAGTGGGGTTCGGGGTTTGAAGTCACGTGAGTGGAGCTTTAGTGAACATTATGAAAAGAGTAATTATCATGTTAATGTAGGCAGCATAGATTTCGTAAATATTTGCACAAATTCTTCAAAGACCTCTTCTAGTTGACACAGTCACAATGCCGCCGCCATCGTCAGTGCTGCTCCAGACACTCCGGACACATCAAATATACGGCGCCAACACGGAAGTCGGCAAGACTATCTTCAGCACAACATTGGCAAACACAGTCCGAAAGGTGTATCCTCACCATTTGATTTCATATTTAAAACCAGTGTCAACCGGTGATGTTAATGATGCCGATGAAAGGTGTACGTCATCTATACAAAACTCACGGTATTGCTATCCATTTACTGATATTAAAATCTAGATGCCGTAGTCAAACCCTTGGCTAAGTCTCTTCACTAATTCTCTATAAAGACACATCCGCACCTACTCTCCCTTCACTAAGTATTCCACACTCTTCCAGTATCACCTCCCTGAATCCCCCCACTCTGCAGCCCTAGTTTCCGGCCTCCCCATTCCCTCCGATGCATCCCTAATCCAAGGCATCACCAAACATGCCAACACAACCTCCAACTCAGGCACCGGCTGGCTCTTTGTTGAGACAGCCGGTGGTGTTCACTCTCCGGGGCCCTCGGGAACTACACAGGCTGAGCTGTATAAGCCGCTGAGACTACCCGCTCTGCTTGTCGGAGACTCCAAACTTGGCGGTATCTCGTCGACAATTGCGTCGTATGAAACTTTGAAAATGAGAGGCTACGATGTGGAGGCAATCTTACTGTTCCGGGAGGGTCAATATAAGAACTACGAATATCTACGGGACTACTTTGCCAAAGAGCACAGCGTAAAGATTGCGACCATCGAGGCTCCGCCGGAGAAACAAGCGACGCCGGGCGAGGACTTTGAGGCCATGTTCCACTTTTACCAGAAGCAAGTAGCTGATGGATCACTAAAAGAGATTGTGTCCCACCTAGACTCAAGACATCACCAGCGCATTGTAAGACTCTCCGAACTACCCCAGAAAGCCCACGAAAAGATCTGGTTCCCCTTTACACAGCAGACTCTCCTCCCAACCTCCCGAATCACCGCCATCGACTCGGCCCACGGCAGTCACTTCCAAGTGTTCGCCAAAGATGGCGCCGAAGACACCCGGGGCAACCTCCTCCATGCCTCGTTTGACGGCTCAGCTTCATGGTGGACGCAAGGACTTGGTCACGCGAATACCCGGCTGACGATGGCAGCTGCCTATGCAGCAGGACGATACGGACATGTCATGTTTGCCGAGGCGGTGCATGAGCCGGCGGTGCAGTTGGCGGAGACCATGCTGCAAAGTTCTAAAGAGGCGAATGCCGATTCTAGGGTTTCGAGGGTCTTCTTCACGGATAATGGCAGTTCCGGTTGCGAAGTCGCCGTCAAGATGGCGCTGAGAGCGGCCAGGATTCGCTATGGCTGGGGCCCCCAAGAGGACATTGAGATTATCGGCCTCAAGGGCAGCTACCATGGCGACACCATTGGCGTCATGGACTGCGCGGATCCGAATCCGTACAACGAAAAGGTCGAATGGTACCGGGGACGCGGCTTCTGGTTTGACTATCCGACGGTGCTGTACAAGGAGGGCGGCTGGACGATTGAGAGCCCGAAAAGCTGGGAAGGGCCGGAGACGAAAAAAGTGTTTGGGAGCTTGGAGGAGGTCTTTGATTTGCTCGGTCGGGAACGAGTGGGCCAGGCGGAGAAGTATGCCGAGTATATCCGGAAGACTCTGGAGGCGAAGGTTGCTAAGGGTCGCAAGTTTGGTGCGTTGGTGATGGAGCCGGTTGTTCTTGGGGCTGGGGGTATGAAGTTTGTGTAAGTACTCTTGATCTTCTCTGTTATCTGACTGAAAGCTGAATAATCATGCCTAGCGATCCTCTCTTCCAACGAACTCTTGTCAACGTCATCCGCTCATCGCCGATCTTCTGCTCGACCCCCTCGAACCCCGACTCCACCACCTGGACCGGACTACCCGTATTTTTTGACGAAGTCTTCACCGGGCTCTACCGCCTCGGCCCCTTTACGCCATCATCCTTCCTCGGTGTTGCCCCGGATATCGTCGTGAATGCCAAGTTGTTGACGGGCGGAGCGGTGCCGATATGCACGACGATGGCATCCCAGGAAGTCTTTGAGAGTTTCTTGAGCGATGACAAAGCCGATGCGCTGTTGCATGGACATAGTTACACGGCATATCCTGTGGGCTGCCAAGTTGCTGTTGAGGCAGTCAAGGAACTCAAGCGAATGGATCGTGAGGATGACTGGGCTCCATTTAAGCAGGACTGGTCGTCATCTACCACTTCTTCTGTTTCTTCTTCTACTTCAGAATCCACCCCTAAGCCATGGTCCATGTGGCCCCAATCATTCCTCCACTCTCTTCCCGGCCACTACATCACCGGTGCCTGGTCCCTGGGCTCTGTCCTTGCCATTAAAATCCGCGATGCCGACTCCTCCGGCGGCTACAAATCGACGGCGGCCCTGGACACGCACAAACGGCTTCTCCAGGTTACTCACGGATGGAACATTCACAATAGGATTTTGGGAAATGTTATCTACTTGATGGCGTCACAGACGACGACAGTGGAGGAGATTCGGGAGTTGTGCGAGAGGGTCAAGGAGTGTTTGTGAGGCGGGTGACTGAGTGAGAGGATTGATAAGATAAGTTGAAGGGTTATAACCCTTGCGAATGTTGGGATTTTTCTATGAAAGAAATAGTTACACGTTAATGCACAAGAAAATGCATTGCATAAATTTATATAAAAGATTTTCAGCTTCTGACCAAGATGGAAGCAAGGTTTTCTTTTGAGCCTTTCTCAATTCTTGGGTGGTGTTGGGGTGACTGCACGGTTTGGGGTATATCAATCAATCAGATAAGATTAGATTCTGGATGGCACATTCGAGGAAAAAAATACCACGTACAAAAGCTGAGGTCTGTTTTTTTCTTTCCTGCAAACAATGGCCAACTGAGTTGCTTGTTGCCCGACTGGTAGGACAAAATGCCATGACAGAATTAAGAGACAGGTCAAGGTAACTGGAGACAAGTTGTTGCCGTTTGAGAGAAGAGGCTCAAGAAACACGAGGTGGGACCGCTTTGTGCAAGAGGCAATATTGGTGATGGAGTTATGGTTAGATTAGGAAGCTGGTGATGGTAATGGTGTGGTGGGGTGATATTTATGATGGCGTCTGTGAGAAGTGAGAGATTGATAAGATCTGATGATAGTGATGATTATCTATTAATTGATTAGATCTTTGAGTACAGTCACACAGAGACATTGGCAAACTACATTGCACATCACCCTCTCCTTCTCTACCAATTGCCTGCCTGTTGCTATGTTGTCAATTATGATTAAGTAGCAAACACTCCTCCGTTTCCTGATATCCGTCACTAAATCGGACATAAAGCGTGTTCTCCACATGTTTTCCCTTGAGCTAAATTGTTCGTGCCCAGCATATGTTACAGTTTCTATATAGTTATTAGCCCAAGAAGCTATTACATATGGATTTTCTGCCTTTTCCCGAGGAGACAAGCGAGTGCAAGTCAAGTGGGCATCGCCTGGACGGTCAAGGGTAGCCCTGGATCTGGTGGAACTTGGCGGTATCAAGAACATAAGATTAGATTATCTTTCTGTTAGAGACTGTGGGATACAACGGACTACGAGCCATTTATATGCAGGCAAGGACATGTCACTGGCTTTTGTCTTAATGGAGAAATTATAGTGAGAGAGTATGTGTCTTATTTGGGAAAGTGGCTCCGAGGAGGAGGTTGACGGATCCGATGAGGCACAAAGACACGATAATGTAGTATGTACTTACATTGTATGCTGTAGACGATGGCCTCTGTGAGTAAAGGAGACAACATCATCGTGTAGTTATATAAACCAAGGCATATTCTCCTGATCTTGTTCCCTTCTTCCTCTCTCTTCTTCTTTCCCCTCCACATCCGAGCCGTTTATCCAACTCGTCAACCAGTCACCCTTACTCCAGCAAATCACTAACAATGAAAACCGTTGCCATTCTCATTTCTCTGGCCGCTGTCCTGGCCGGCGTTACTGTCACCGAGACTCCCGCTTGCGCCGTAAGTTTTTTTTCCTCGCTCCGCTCGACGACTATTTCCGGCGTTTTTATTTCCATCTCCGTTCCCAGCTAACCTCCTCTCTTCCCCTAAAATGTCGCCTGCTTCTCTACTGTCATTCAAAAATATCTCCCCCTTTCCTGCACCGAAGCCAACATGTACCTCTGATTATACAAGGGTGCCGACCTCCAGCAATACTTCAAGCAATGTCTCCGCTATTGCCTTTGGCGAGGATCTCTGCGCGGGCTTTGGTGTTATCGTGTCGATTGCCACGGGTCAGCCCGGAGCTATGTCAGCGGATGTGGAGTCGGTGATTGAGACTAGTTCGGTTGCTGTCCCGATCACTTCCGCGTCCGCTCTGGCCGCTACCCTATCTTCTGTTGCTGCTACTACCTCGTCCGCCACTACCCCCCTATGCCACTGCGTCTTCCTCTCCCGGTATCCCCGGCACTGCGGCGTCGACTAGCGTTGTCAAGCAGAGTGCTTCGGTTTTCGTTGCCGGGGCTCCAGTTGTGAAGATTGGGTCGGTGGCCGCTGCTGTTGTCGTGGCCGCCATGGCTTTGTAGATGCTTGTAAATCGGGTTGATTCTCTGTGATGGTTACGATGAAGTATCACGTCTTGTTAAGCCGTTAACGTGATATCATGACATCATAGTAATAATAAAAATATTTAATCTTTTTTAAATCTTCAAAGACTCAAACTGTTTCTTCCGTATCCTTTGAATCCCGCGACTTCCCAGACACTTCCTTGAAATCCTTAATCTTGATGCCCTGATCAAACAACTACCCAATCTCTTTTAACGACAACCTCCGGCACTCCGGGACACAAAACGCCGAAAACATTGTCGCCCTACCGCTCCCACGCTAAAGATAAAGCCAACCTTGCTCCCCAACCCCACATACTGCTTATCCAACAGATATGGCAGGCTAAACGACACGGCAAACTGAATAGCAATGCTCACCGTCGACGCCAGAGCGTACATGTAGCCGAGCAGGGCCGGGCTCGGCACTTCGGCGGTGATCAGGTGGGACAGCGAGGTCCAGCCGAGGCAATAGCCGATGGTGAAGAGGTTGGTGGCGATGATGCCAGAGGAGAGGGCATGGGTGGACGGAAAGGTACCGAGGACACCCATTGTGAGAAAGGTCGCAGACTGCAGAGCGGCGCCGAGTGTCATGGGGGGGCTGGCGTTGTTGTGTTAGCGGGACTATTGTTCCAATGATGATATATAACTTATGCTCGGCCAGTCTTGTCAGACAGATATTGAGTCAACAGGGTCGTGAGTAAGGATAGGGTTACGTTGATGCAGTTCATGGTAAAGGCATTAACAGAGGTGAGAGACTTGATGAACACGGTCCCGTAGATGGACGTAAAGTTCTGGCCCATGACTTGGAGGAAGACGTTGGTGCCGAAGACGGTGAGGGTTTGTCGGATATTTGCTATACACAGTCATTGTCAGCATCTTAATATCCAAAGAAACAAGCACTCGAAACCTACTCCCCTGGAAGATGTCCAAGAACGCCACATTTCCACTCCCCGTATCCTTCTTTACCCCCGCCACAATCGCCTCCAACTCCTCTTCAACACCTGCCTCACCAACGCCCCCCTTCCGCAACATCCTCAGTACATTCCTCGCCTCATCAACCCGCCCATTGATTACCAGCCCTATCGGGATCTGTCAAGACCGGTCTGACGCTATATCGCTCATCCTCCGTGCAATCACTGCCATCACCAGCTGGCCCAGCAGTAACCCCGTCTGATACAGCCCGACGGTGGCCCCGCAGATACTAGCCAGGGAAATCTCCGCCTGGTAGGGCGGGATCAGCGACAACTCAACGCCGATAGACACATACGTCAGGATCCTCCCAGTGACCAGCGCCCCCTTTGTCTCCACCATCACCAGGACAGCCGCAGCCACCAGCATCCACAAAACCATGAACCATAACGTGCGTCGGCGGCCCCACTTTTTCGCAAAGGTCCCTGTGATCATCCCGATAACAAAGCCAATGTACCGGAGTGAGTTGAACAAGGACATAAATGACACTGACAGCCGGAAGTGAGAGACAAAGGGGGCTATGACCTGCGTGGTGGAGAAGACCGATTAGTCGAGGCTCAGTTTGATAGGCGAGAGGGTGAGGAGAGTAGCGAGGAGGAGCAAGGTCATCTTTTTAGTTGATAGAGCTTTTTACAGGTTGAGTGCGAATGTATAGAAAGATGTTCAGCCCTTCCGAGTGATGATAATCAAGGGGAAACCAAGACTTGATATAAATTCTCGGACAGTGTGGTAGGCATGGCTGATACGGTCGTGACTGTTGTCATTATGTCTCTCGATTGTGACATTTCCCTAGATTTTTCTCAACATCACCAATCTGAACAAAACGCTTCCAATACTTTCTCCAAGGCCAAAATAGGCCCGTTCTTAAATCTCCTTCAATTACTGCCCGCTCGCCCCCGGTGACCATCCCCACAAAAAAATGGCCCCTGATTCGCCTATAGCCCTTGATTGGACGGGGATCGACGGACTTAACAGCATTTGGGCAGTTGCTTCATTATGCATAGTCCCCGTCTATCCGCGGAATGTAACAAAAAGGGAAGGAAGGTGCCTTTTTGGGGGCTTGCCGAGGCAAGAAGGATGTAAGTGGGCGATGTGTGTGATTATAGGCACAATGATGTAATTTAGCCGGGAGAGAAGGAAAAAGAGGATTCGGGGCTCAGTAACAAGTGTTAGCCCAAAGATACAAATACTGGATAATGGGAACTCGCTCTTTGTACTTCCTCCCACTCACAACGGCCAAAACAACTTCACACTTCCCCCTCTCCCCACCACCATTTCCGCCAAAAAAAACCCAACTTCCTCCTCATCATCGCCGACGACCTCGGCTACACTGACATCTCCTCTCTCACCTCCGAAATTCCCACCGCCACCCTCGCCCGCCTCGCCGCCACCGCCACCCTCCTCATCAATTTCCACACCGCCTCCGCCTACTCGCCCACCCGCTCCATGCTCCTCACCAGCACCGACCATCACATTTCCGGGCTCGGGCAGATGGCCAAGCACATGGGCCAGCGGGAAGAGTACGTGGGGAGCAGAGGATACGAGGGGTATCTGAATGGGGATGTTGCCGCCGTTAGCGAGATTCTCAAAGAGGCAGGATACGAGACCATGATTTTGGGGAAATGGCAAGTACCTATTTTGTTAACCTGTCTGAGATTTAATCTAATCTAATCTGATAAGATAAAAACTAACAACTCCTCAACAGGCACCTCAGCCTCGCCCCAGAGACCGCCTCGGCTGCCCGCGGCTTCACCAAAACCCTCTCCTTTCTCTCCGGCTGCCACAACCACTTCCTCTACGAGCCCCAGCTCACCGATTCATCCCATGCCTTCTTCACCTCAATGGCCGCCTCCCGCTTCTGGATGAAAGATACCGAGTACATTGATCCTGCCACCGAACTCCCCCAAGACTTTTACTCGACCAATTTCTTCGCTGACAACCTGGTCCGCCAATTAAAAACCCGCGATACCGAAAAGCCCTTCTTCGCATATCTCCCCTTTACCGCCCCCCACTGGCCCCTCCAGGCTCCCTGCTACCTAATTGACAAATACAAAGGTTTCTATAACGACGGCCCCGCTGTCCTTCGCGCCCGGAGCCTCGCTAAACCCAAAGATCTCGGCATCATCTCCGCCGACATCAATCCCGCCCCGATGACCTCAGACTCCTGGGACTCCCTGTCCCCTCTTGAAAAACAAGAGTCCTCCCGCAATATGGAAATCTATGCCGCAATGGTCGAAGCTATCGACACGGCATTTTCCCGGGTCATTAGCCACCTTGAAGCCTCCGGCGACCTCGACAATATCTTCATCCTCTTTATGTCCGACAACAGCGCTGAAGGGGCCTTATTAGAGGCTCTCCCCCTCATGGGCCCTGAGACATCTGTCAATGACATCATCGCTAAACACTACGACAACTCTCTCGAGAACACGGGCAACAAAAACTCCTCTGTCTGATACGGCCCCGAGTGGGCCTGCGCCTACATGGCCCCCTCCCGCGGCTTCAAAACCTTGATCACTGAAGGCGGCATCCGCTGCCCCTGCATAGTCCGGTACCCCCCGGCGGCAAAACCGACAGCTTCTGTACCGTCATGGACATCACCCCCATCACCCTCAGCCTCGCCGGCCTGCTCCAACATCCCGCGCCAACAACCTTCCATGGTTGCCTTGTTGCGCCCATCCGAGGCACCTCCTAGGTGCTCTATTTATCCGGGGTATCCCCTGCCTTCCACAATGATCCGAAGGAAATCACAGGCTGGGAACTCTTTTCCCAGCGGGCCATTAGAAAGGGTGCCTTCAAGGCTATTTTCCAGACGGCGCTGCGGGGGAACGAGGAATGGGAGCTGTACAATGTCAAGGAGGACCCCGGTGAGATGAAAAATATGGCTGAGAAGATGCCCGGGAAGCTCAAAGAGTTGGTTAAGGCGTGGGAACGATACTACACAGAGACGGGGATGTTTATCCCGAGTCATGAGTTTGGGATTGTGAGATATGGGTAGGTCGTAATAGATGGACACGATGGCTCAAGGATTTATAGACAAGAGTCCTATGGTCCAGTGGTATGACGGTCCCTTCGCAATTTCAGGAATTTCCTGGAGATCCAAGATAGGTCCTGGATTCGATCCCCAGTGTGACTATATCTTTTTTTGATTGTGGGGCTTTTCATCCTTTCTGTTTAGCACAACTAATAAAAGAACTCGTGCTTGTCTCAAATTCATCATCATTCAAACATCATGAGCCATCACGGCCAACTATATGATAGTGACACATATACATACATATAATATACACAAATACAAAAAGTCCCAACCCAAGAAAGACGAAACGCCCGCTATAATACATACAAAGGATACAAAATAAAGTCCCACGCCTCCTAATCCCTTCATACGTTATACACGTAATGACTATCTGACGGCTCCAAAAACCCAAACTCAATCCCAACATCCATCAACGGAAAATGCGTCCCAAAAATATCAAGCGCCATCCCACCACCTCCTCCTCCATCAACAACATCCCCCACCCCCAAAATCCCACTCTCCGGCGCCGGTGTCGGCACTTGACCTCCCGAATGCATCACTGCGTCCCCCATGTCACTGAGGAAATTCGCTGCCGCTGCTGCTGCCGCTGTCTGTCCCTGACTCCCAATACTCGAAGCCCGGGTGCCCGAAGGAAGAACGCCTGCTTGACTAATGGCGGCGGGATTCAACGTCTCATCAGGCACCGGCACCGGCAAGACATTGCGGGATGACTGCAACTGATGATACGAAGCTTCAAAGCTGCGCGGACTAACAGTAAAAGCGTGGCTCAGCTGTTGTGGCATATTTGGCACCTTGCTGTGTTGTGTCTGCATGTTTGGCATGTTCTGGATCCTGTCAAAGATACTCTGCAATTCATCCAGACCGCCGGAATCCTGCAAGAAAGGCATTTGTGACATGAGGGGAAAGTCCTCAAAAACACTGCCCATATTATTCGGCGTGCCTAGAGCGCTGTTATTCGGCACCCGCGGGAACGAAGACGCTGCCGAAACGGTCTGACTCAGGCCTGGCATCGTCTGTCCAATGGTTTTTTCTTGTTGTGGCTGTTGCTGTCCACCAAAACTAAAACCTAGATCATCACCAGCCAGCCCTGACATAACTTGAGACAGCACATCGTGCGTCCCCGTTCTCTCCGCCTGCACAATATCCAGCAGGCCCGCCGCACACGGCCAGGTCTCTTTGAGCTTCTCGGCTGTGTCCATGAGCAGCGAGAGATCCCTCGACCACTCCGAGTCATCCCACTTCAATTCCAATAACCTCCTGCGCATCAGATGCATGCCAATGGCCGTGCCCACCGTGTGCACAAACTCTAACGGAGCTGCCTTGAACCCGTGAGACTTGCTCTGAGACTTGATCAGCGTGATAATATGCCTCAGGCTGCTGTAACACATGTCGAATTCCTGCTCCCACTCCTTTCCCGGCTTGTTCATCATGTTTCGGCCGGGACGATGTAGGATGATCATGAGCGCGTGGAAGGCCATGTGCATGTTTGCAACTTCTCTGGCCACCGTGTTCACAATCCACTGGTTCCAGTGAATACGCCCTGGCACCGATGCCATCCACCGACCCAGGTCTGAGTGTGCGTGTCTCGCCTTGATGACCGATACCATGGGATCCGCCTTGGGCTTGCGGCTCTCAAAGATCTCGGAGATGACGGTATGCGTAATCTCAGCTAATGACGTCTTGAACAAAAAGGTCCCGATGAGGTTCTTGGCCGCCTCATCATCCATGGCATTCAAGTCTCCGATGTACTTTCTCTGCAACATTGGCCAGTTCTCCGGACACGGGAGATTGGCGGGAAGACTGACATCACACTCTTGGTTATTAAATACGGGCGATCGGCCAAACATCAAACTTAACTGCGCGTCCGCAGTAAACACACCCCAAAATATTCTCTGCAACACCTGTGTCTCGATTGCTGAGTCATGGCTATGTTCATAGCTGTTGGACAAGTTCTGCGGATTGAGGTGCAGGCCCATGGCTTGAGCAGTGCCAAAGGCTAGGCGTGACAGATTCCAGCCAGTATGTGTTCGGCCCATGCCAATCTCATAGTGTGCCAACAACAGAGCAGCCTGAATAAAGGGAATGCTAGGGATGCTAATCTGATGGTAGAGCAGTGAAAGAGCCCCGTCAGCATAAATTTGAGCCACGGCCGGACCATCGGCATCATCTGAGACCTGCGCACCAACAGCGCAAATGGCATAAAGCAGAGCTAGTGAGTAGTACTTGCCACCCTCTTGATCGTAGTCTCTGAGGAAGAACTCGCGGTAGATGTACATGTGAAAGGGGTAGCTCTTGACAAAGAACTCTGTGACCATATTCCTTGAGATATCGCTGTGCGGATAGTAGGGGAACCCGCCCTGGGGTTCGGCCGGCAGCGATCTTGGAGTCGGCACTTGGTTTGAGACTTGATCGCCAACCAACATGGCATCTTGTGCAAACAGCGATGTTGCTCCGTAGAATACTCTGTTTCCGTCGGCCAGCGGTGAGATTCTCCCTTCACGGGCCTTGGATTGGACTATGGTTACCTGGTCATCAGCCGAGATAACCTTGGCAGCCGTCATATCAATGACCTTATTAACGCCATTTCTAAGAAATACTTTAAGCGTGTCATCAATGATTTTGTTCTTAGTCTCGAGGCTATCGGCATCGCGGATCTTCTGGAGGATCTTGAAACATGAGTCGACTTCGTTTTCTAGAGCGGCGACATATTGTTTCGAGACGGGGCGCTGCTTCTCACCGGGGCCGGCAATACATTCTTCCTTGACCTTGATACATTCAAGACATTGCGATTTTGTCGGTTCACGAACACACTTGATCTACAAACGAGGAAGAGAAGAGAAGTGTTAGCCAGCGGGAACTTGAGAATCATGCAAAGAAAAAAGCTAAGCCTCATACCTTACGTCTGCGACATCTCACACAACTATGCCATAAGAATACTAGAGTTAGTGGCCTCTTCATACAAGCATTACTTATACATTGTTCTCTATTACACTTGGTAGCGCAACAGAAATCAAGAGAAAAGCAATATTGCATACCTGGTCTTGACCGGATCCCCTAACATCGTCTTCGGCAGTTTACTATTCCTCCCATCCGCACCCTCTCCCGCACCGCCTCCACCATGAATATTCTTCCTCTTCTTGCCACTTGACGTGTCTGTAGTGATGCTAGTGGCAGTGGTGCCGGCAGCCGAGGCAGTGCCTGTGCCCATGCTCTTTACAGAGTTAGCATTGGACACTACCAATGCCACGCTCCCCCGCTTCTCCGTCAGCATTTCTGCTCTTTCTGCCCTTTGCCTATATCTGACTTCCTGATTTCGTCTCCTGTCTCCACCGTCTCCGGGTCCGTCCCTTGCGGAATTCCGCCGAAACGGGATACGGATTAGCTGGCAACCAACGCACAGGCCGGTCAGTTATTCAGATATATCCTTTGAAATTCCCTGCTGCGATGCAATGCAACGCAGTTGACAACCAGTTGTAAAATCTGAACTAAAGACAAAAATAGAAAAATAAACAGACAGCTGATGACGGCGGTGGCACCGGCGCGGATTGCCTTCGGCGGAACCGTTGATCAATTCTGTGGAAAATGCGCAAGTGGTTCGGTTTTCCTGCCGGCGGCAAAGTATAATGAATGTTTCTAAGGATAGGGAAAAGGTTTAGTTGTGTCATGCCTTTTTTTTCCTCAAAAAAGACTTTTGCTCAGTGTAGTGCTAAAAGGATTACAATCTAGGATTTTGCGCCGAAGGCGTCGCCGATAGAGGAACCCAGGGTTATACCCAGAAAGAAACTTTTGTAGGGTTACACACGCACATTGGCCGGGATATGCACCAAACGGTTGGCTTAGGACCCCGTTTGAGTCATGCCAACCCCGGAAAATGCGCCAACTGGGGTGTAAATTGTTGCCGGCGGGCACATCTGAGGCAGTCTGTCTGCTTATAATGATTTAATATGGGGAAGGCACATGGTATTGTCAGTAGAAGGGCCGTGAGCAGTGGAACAAGCCACGACGTAAAATATTATGCCTCAAGACTTATACCGGCAGCGCATCAGAGATGGCGAAGTCAAGCCGAGTAGAGTCGGCGCACCACAAAGGTAATCTCGGCAGTCTTCATGATGGTCTATAGCAGGCGTTGTCGGCATTCTAGCCGGTAAAGGCCATCGAAATAGTCAATTATAGTAGACATTCCAGTCGTGGAAGCCCTTCATTCTAGTAATCTCTCGGTGACAACGCAACCAGATGCCACCTCTGTCACAAGTCCTACCAGAAATATGGAGCTTTCGCCATGTGATCGTCAACACAGAAAACGAGACGCACTCCCAGCCGCCACAGAATAACAGCGGGAATGTTTGTTGGGGTCTGACTGAGACCAGGTAACCAGAGTTCCACGGGCAGATCCGGCTTGCGTCGAGGGGGACGAGCCAAGGAGAACAGTGAAAGCGAGCGATGAGGCGAAGCGTAGTAGGAGCTATTCTGATTAGTTGCAGATATTCGAAAACTGGTAGTTGGTATGGTTATATGTAGTTGATGCCGCATGTAAGTGGTACTTTTTCGGGTTTTGTTACGCAGTCGGTTGATCGTAAGTGTTCTACTCTTAGCGGTGAGTCTTTGTAGCCATCATCTTACCGTGTCGATAATCCATCTCGAAATAAAGCGAAAAAGTAACGGGCGAGATTCAAACAAGACTTTTCAAGAAAGATGCTAACGCATTATAGATCGCCCTTAATGGAAATCTTGGAACATGATGTTAATATCCATGAGCCAACATTACGAATACTATGTCCGTCGCGCAGATTGGTAGTTGTAGTTTCTGCGTGATAATTGTGATACAAGCTCTCGCAGCTCAGTCCTCCGACGTCGTCACGTCAAC
Source organism: Ambrosiella cleistominuta (assembly GCA_017139545.1). NCBI lineage: Eukaryota > Fungi > Ascomycota > Sordariomycetes > Microascales > Ceratocystidaceae > Ambrosiella > Ambrosiella cleistominuta. The sequence goes on along the minus strand of JABFIG010000238.1, from coordinate 13,275 downwards.
ATGACGAGCGCAATACTTCAGTCGATCAACAAGATTTCCCGCCCCAACACAATGATTCATCGTCCCACGCCATCACTATCATCCATTAACAGCCACAATAGAGTCTTTGATGAGTTTTGGGTAACACAGTCCCTTATATATTCATTGATATATGCCAGACCGATACCCACCCCCATCATAATCCCTTGGTTCATGATCTGGTATTACGGTCGTTAAGCAATTAGATCATGATGCTGTCTATTGTTTTGTTCACATGGAATGAACAACATCAGTCGCTATCATTCTGTCTGACAAGGTGGACGTCTGATCCCGGGGCAAGTTTGATGGTTGGCCGCAACCTGATGATGAAAATTTATGGTTGTCGCAGCGATTCGAGTAGTATTTGACATCAAAGACAAAGATCTGATTGATGAATGCTTAGGTTGTCATCGACCATTCCATTGAATGCATTTGTTATCAGCTATAGGGTAATTTCATATATCTCCAAACCTCAAATCGATGGATATTGATCTCAGAATCAGGATCAAAAGGCATGGAAATCTAACATGATTGTGTTAGTATTGCCGTGATCAAGCATTTCGCAATCATTGCAAGGGTTGTAAGTATGAAAAACAAAAGAATCAAGAATTTGGAAAACGAAACCTAACCAATGTTGGACAATGTCTCAGCTGGATATTCAAGCCGCAATCAGTAATTGCCCTGACAGAAAACGTCATGCTCCCGGCATCCATCACATGACGACAAAGACGAAGGTCTATGTATTTGGGTCTGCACACTTCATATAGAGGAACATACATACATACACATATGCACATGTAGATCCTTATTCACTACAAATCTCACACTCTTTACCCCTAATACAATCTGTCTGTCTTGTCCAACCTTCGGTTATCATTTCTACCTTTCCATTTTGCAACGGACATGAGCTCCCGCAAGGCTTCCACAAAACAAGGTCTTAGTGGGCTAATGAGACTAATATTATAAGTTGGGATCCTTCCATACTGGGTAGATGGAGGGATTGGCTGGGCTGTGGTAGGGTTGGGGTTATATATAAGTGGGGTTGAAATGAAAGGGAAAGAAGATGCGCAATAAGTGGGTTCATGATGATGAAGTTGGGAAGATAGCGAAATTTTTGATTTAATACGTGACGGACATTGTACGTGTGTTATTTCCTGAATGTGTAAACTTTGCATGTATCGTAGGAATGTCTAGAATCTGAGGGAAGACAAAGAAAATAACCAACTTGTAGCGAGGCATTAAAAGGTCAATTGATTGGTAAGCTCACATGTACAATAATCTCCAAAAACCCCAACTTAATCAATCGTGAACACTTTATGCCCTTCGGCAGTGTTTTGATATCACGCATCGTAAATATCCCCTAAGTCTATCCGACCTGACCAGATTATCTTGTTACATTACTTGGTTCATGTGAGCAAATAATCACATCGCTATTAACACAACAAATTATAGAACATAAGCGGAATCACCCCCACCCATGGCGAGTGCTATCAGATCTCTATCTGGTTATCGTTGTTTATTGTTGTAGTACATTGCTGACCAACCTGCATAAGATTGATATCTTGAAGGCGACTTGAATTTAGATCCATCTCGACAAAAGTCATGTTTCCATGATTTACTAATCAATCTATACCAAAATTGAACAAGAATTCCAAGTTAGCCTACCACTTATTGTGTTTCTGTCGAAGCTATCATTCGCATTCACATCCAAGGCTCAATGAACTCCATCATCAATTGAACCCTGGATGAACCCTTAAAACAACCCTGCAATGACCTCATCTCCGGCCTTCGGCCCCATCAGTCCCGGCCTCCGTATCTCCATCGACCGCGGTGGCACCTTCACTGATGTCCACGCTTCCCGCCCTGACGGCCCCGATGTTATCCTCAAGCTTTTGTCCGTCGACCCTGCAAATTATCCCGATGCTCCGACGGAGGGGATCCGGCGCATCCTGGAACAGGTATCTGGGAAGCTGTATCCGAGGGGACAGCCACTAGATCTGAGTCTTGTCGAGAGAATACGGATGGGCACCACGGTGGGAACTAATGCACTATTGGAAAGAAAAGGAGCTCGGAGTGCGTTGGTGATTACCAAGGGGTTTGGCGAAGGATTGAAGATCGGAACGCAGGCAAGGCCGAGCATCTTCGATCTCAAGGTTCGAGTGCCCAGATTGTTATATCAGGAGGTAGTAGAGGTGAACGAGAGAGTTACACTGGAAGGATTTACTGAGGATCCATATCCGGAGGAGATTGATGTAGCAAGTGATGAGAAGTTGGTCAAAGGAGAGACTGAGGAGGTGATTCGGATTTTGAAGGAGCCGGATATGGAAGTGGTCAAGAAGGATCTGCAGAAACTTTGGGACCAAGGGTACCGCTCTATTTCGATTGTATTTTTGCATTCATATCTGTACCCAAAGCACGAACAACTTGTTGGTGCCCTTGCCCGGGAAATGGGCTTTCTTGCCGTTGAATCCGCTTCCCTCCAACCCATGATCAAAGCCGTCCCTCGCGGAAACTCAGCCACCGCTGACGCCTATCTGACTCCCATTATCAAATCCTATATTGACTCCATCTCCTCCAACTTTACCGGAGGCCTTGGCTCCGCAAACTCCCGCTGTGAATTTATGCAGTCAGACGGTGGTCTTGTTGACTTTCGGCAATTCGGTGGGCTCAAAAGTGTTCTTTCCGGTCCTGCTGGGGGCGTTGTCGGATATGCAGAGACGTCGTGGGATCCAGAAGAAAAGAGAGCTGTCATTGGCTTTGATATGGGCGGAACATCAACAGATTGCTCGCGGTTTGCCGGAAGTTACGAACATGTCTTCGAGACTGTGACTGCCGGAGTAGCGATCCAGAGTCCACAGCTGGATATCAATACAGTTGCTGCAGGTGGTGGCTCAATGTTGTTCTGGCGAGATGGGCTGTTTGTGGTGGGACCGGAGAGTGCAGGCGCCCATCCGGGGCCGACTTGTTATCGGAAGGGGGGGCCCTTGACAATCACAGATGCGAATGTCTTCTTGGGTCGGATCCAACCGCAGTATTTCCCAGCCATTTTTGGGCCAAATGAGGATGAGCCATTAGGGGTTGAGCTGACGAGAGCCGAGTTTGAAAAGTTGACCAAAAAGATTAACGAGGACAACGAAAAGGAAGGAAAATCTTTGTTGACGGCGGAGCAAATTGCGCTGGGATTCCTCAGGGTTGCTGATGAGGTGATGGCAAGGCCGATCCGCGCATTGACTGAGGCTCGGGGTTTTGATACTTCGACTCATCTCCTGGCCTGCTTTGGTGGAGCCGGAGGTCAGCATGCTTGCTCGCTGGCTCGGGCATTGTCAATTGAACGGGTTATCGTTCACAAGTATGCATCCATCCTGTCGGCCTACGGTCTCTCTTTAGCGGATCTTGTCCACGAGGTTCAGCGGCCGACAGCATTGGAATATGACGAAAAGAAGAATGGACAAGCCATAAAGGAGACGCTGGAAGAGATGTGCCGGGAGGCCACAGCTCATTTGGTGGACCAGGGGATGGCGGAGGAGTTTGTGAGACATGAGGTGTACCTGAATATGCGGTACAAGGGGTCAACGACGGCGTTTATGATTCTCAAAGAAGAAGGTTCGTGGGGCTTCTTGAAGGCGTTTGAGGAAAGACATCGGCGGGAGTTCGGATTCAACTTTCCGGGACGCGCCATCCTGATTGACGACTTCCGAGTGAGAGGTGTGGCTGAGTCAGCAAACAAGAAACACCCGAGCCCGTACAGACAACTTCAGGAAATCGAGGGATTGTCCGTAGTTATGCCGGAGCCCAAGGAGAAGGCCAAGGTTTGCTTTGACGGTGATGTCGGCGCGGTGGATACGCCTGTCTATGTACTGAGTGATCTGCCCGTTGGTACCAAAGTCTCCGGGCCCGCATTGATTCTTGACAAGACTTTGACCATTCTTGTTGACCCGCACAGCGTTGCTTCAATTCTTCCTTCTTGTGTCGTCATTGATCTTCATTCGCCGCTGTCTTCCTCGTCTTCAGTCCCGGGAGTAGTTGCGGACTCAGATGTTAGCCCGATCCAGCTTTCCATCTTTGGCCATAGGTTCATGTCTATTGCCGAGCAAATGGGCCGGTCTCTTCAGAAAACGGCTGTGTCAACCAATATCAAAGAGCGTCTTGATTTCTCTTGTGCTTTATTCTCCCCCGACGGCGGACTCGTCGCTAACGCTCCACATGTCCCCGTGCACCTAGGCTCAATGCAGTTTGCCGTCAAATACCAGCATGAACGCTGGAAGTGCAAGCTGGTCGAGGGTGACGTCCTCGTCTCGAATCACCCCGCTTGCGGAGGGACACATCTGCCGGATATCACTGTCATCAGTCCCGTGTTTGACAATGGGGAGATTGTCTTTTATGTGGCTAGTCGGGGACATCATGCAGATATTGGAGGGATCCTTCCAGGAAGTATGCCACCGAATTCAAAGTTCCTCTATGAGGAGGGTGCGGCCATCGAAGCAGAGAAATTGGTGTCGGGCGGCGTTTTCAACGAGGAGAGGATGACGGAGCTGTTGCTCAAGGAACCGGCTCAGCATCCCGGATGCTCGGGGACCCGGTGTCTGGAGGATAATCTGTCAGACTTGAAGGCGCAAGTTGCTGCCAACAACAAGGGTGTCCAGTTAATTCAGGGTCTCGTTGCTGAAAGTGGTTTGGCGACGGTGCAGAAATATATGTTTGCCATCCAGGAGACTGCGGAACGGGCCGTCCGGGATCTTCTCCGAGGCTTCCACACTAGGTACGGGGGCCAACTGTTGACGGCAATGGACTACATGGACGATGGAACCCCCATCTGCCTCAAGGTCACGATTGATGGTGACAGTGGCTCGGCAACCTTTGATTTCGACGGCACCGGCCCCGAAGTCTACGGAAATACAAACGCGCCTATCGCCATCACACACTCAGCCATCATCTACTCTCTTCGGTCTCTCGTCGGCTCCTCCATCCCCCTCAACCAAGGATGTCTCACGCCCATCACCATCAAGATCCCACCCAATTCTCTCTTAGCTCCGTCACCGCAGTCTTCCGTCGTCGCCGGAAACGTGCAGACGTCGCAGCGCATCACCGATGTCATCCTCAAGGCGTTTGCCGCTGTCGCTGATTCCCAGGGGTGCATGAACAATCTGACCTTTGGTATTGGTGGCCGCGATGAGAAGACGGGACAACACATGCAGGGTTTTGGATATTACGAGACCATCGGCGGAGGTGCCGGGGCTGGTCCCGAGTGGCACGGGACGAGCGGTGTTCACACGCACATGACCAATACTCGCATTACAGATCCGGAGATTCTCGAGAAGCGATACCCGTGCATCCTCCACCGCTTCTCCCTGCGTCCTGGGTCTGGTGGCAACGGCAAGTTCAAAGGTGGCGATGGCATCATCCGGGAGATTGAATTCACCCGGGACGTCCAATTGAGTATCATCTCAGAGCGGAGAACAAGAGCGCCGCAAGGGCTGAACGGAGGTGCCGATGGTGCGATGGGTCGGAATATTTGGCTTAGGCACGATGGTCGCAGAGTCAATCTCGGCGGTAAGGCCACGGCCAAGTTTAAAAAAGGGGACCGTATCATTGTGGAGACTCCGGGCGGCGGCGGTTGGGGCAAGCCCGAGTAATACCGAACAAGGCACGAAGAATGCGATATCAGAAGATTTAGTAGTGAGTAGATACATGGAAATATATTGAAAAAATCTTTATCTAAAAGTCCTTGGACAGGCAAACAAACAAATAACCCAAAATTCCTAATTTTTTTTCTTATCCATTATCTTCCTTTCCTTTCTTTTTGCCTTTGAATCTATGGTCCATCATACAAAAACATCCTTCCCTCCTTTTGCAGTTAGCCCTACAACGTCAACTCTTCCGACTCATCTCCCTTCCGTCGCCAAGTTATACAGATTAATATCATTCCGATCTCTCACAGCATTCTCGGCCGGAGACCCTCCTTGGCTCTTGATAACTCCACTCGCATCCGGGCCATTTGTCGTTCCACTCGTCGCCTGTGCCTTCGCCGACACTGCTGGTGAATCCCCTCGGCTCTCTTCCAACGCCTCAAAGTACCCATCAGGAATCGCCGTCACATACTTGCCGTTGAACACACCGACCTCAAATGTCTTGGGGCCATTCGCCGGCGACGCTTCGGTACAGGCATCAATAAGATCCTGGAGACCCTGGTAGATAACGCCGTCAGCGCCTATGGCGGTGGCAATCTCGGGTATTGTCCGGTTAGCAGCAACAAGCTCCTTGGGCGAGGCCAGGTCGATGCCGTAAATATGAGGGTTTACGATTTCGGGGGCGCAGGAGGCGAATATGACCTTCTTGGCACCGGCTTCGCGGGCCATGGCCACGATTTCCTTGGAGGTGGTGCCGCGCACAATAGAGTCGTCAACGAGCAAGATACACTTGCCGGCGAACTCCTCGTCGACAGTGGACAGTTTGCGGCGGACTGACTTTTGGCGAGTGGCCTGCGAGGGCATAATGAAGGTGCGGAAGACATAGCGATTCTTGATGAAGCCTTCGGCATAGGTGATGCCGAGCGACTCGGCGACGGAAGCAGCCGAGACCTTGGCCGTTTCGGGGACGGGGATAATGGCGTCGATCTCCTTGACGCCCTGTTCGCCAAGAACCTGGAGGATCTTGTTGGCAAGCTTGACGCCCATGCGCTGACGTGAGGCATAGACACCGATGCCGTCCATGACAGTATCGGGACGGGCAAAGTAGACATATTCAAAGATGTCGGGAGTGTAGGCCTTTGGCGGGACGACTTGGTGGAATACGGGCTTCTGGCCCTTGCCGAAGAAGACAGCCTGGCCGGGGAGGATATCGTGGATGTTGCGGAAGCCGAGCTGGCGGAGGGCGATGGACTCGGAGGCAACCATGTAGTCGGTGGTGCCGGGATTGGACTCGGAAGGTCTCTCGCCCATACACAGAGGGCGGATGCCGTACGAGTCGCGGAAGGCAAGCAGGCCAAAGCCGGCAATCATGGCAGTACATGCCCAACCACCCTCAATGCGGTCGTACATTCTCGTCAGGGCTCTGAAGATATCCTCGGTGTTGACGCGAGCCTTGCCGGTGTCGTTGAGCTCGTTAGCAAAAATGTTGAGCATGAGCTCCGAGTCGGAGTCGGTGTTGATGTGGCGATGGGCTTCCTTGTCGAGGAAGGAACGCAGCGCGGGTGCATTGATGAGGTTGCCGTTGTGGGCGAGGGCGAGACCGTACGGGGAATTGACGTAGAATGGTTGAGCTTCAGCAGAGGCGGAGGTGCCGGCAGTGGGATAACGGAGGTGGCCAATTCCCATGAAGCCGGGGCTATTTTGGGGAAGAGTTAACAGGGTACTGGAATCAAGATGTATATATAATATGTCTTGTTTTACTCAAGAGGAAAAGCTTACAGATCCTGAACTCTACGACCCTCATCAAAGACTTTGGCGGCCATACCGTTGCCCTTGGCCTGATAGATTCTGCCACGAGCCGAGCAGGTCGCAATGCCGCAGGCATCCTGTCCTCTGTGCTGTAGGTAGTACAGGGCCTCGTGCAAGGTTGCGGCGGCCTGGCACAGGAAAGCAGAGTCATCCTGGACCTGACCGAGGATGACGGCAAGGACACCACACATGTTGGAATTCGGAAGATGGGGGTGACGTCAAGGTGGAAGGCAGTTGAGATTTACGAGAGAGACAGATGCAATGGATGGGTGGTTTGATTCGAGAGGGGCGGAATGGCGGAATGCGTGTCTGCTCTGTTATGCGAAGTTGCTGGTATCGGATGTTAGTTACGCGGGGGGGTGGTCTGTGTTTGTGGGGGAGGGAGATTGGTTAGTCTGACGGATGGAGATGGACGATGACCGGCGGAGAAAGTGGGGCCATTTGACCCAGCGGGATCATCAGTATTTAGCGGCACCCCGGATTCTCCTAGCGAGGAGGGATGAAGCCCTATTGGCGACTTACATATGTGTATATATATGTATGTGACAAATCAATTGTTTATTTGTCTGTTTGTCTGATTGTTGCTTGCAGCTGAATAAAGAGCAAAAATAAGAAGAAGCTGGTGCAGACGGAAGAAGAAGCTGGTGCAGACTACGGGACTGTAAGTCACTGACTAACTATGAACTTTTTCCCTTTTTTTTTCTTGCTTAAACAACTTGAAATGACGAATTGGCGGGGTGTTGTTTATTTGGAAGGCGGTCGAGCTTAGATTATCTTTTGCCTTGATTTTTTTTTTTTTTCTTTTATTCTTCTATTTGATAAGATGGGATTGGTGCAGATGATTGGAATTTTTTAGAATTTTTAGCGTCTGGCGGCAGAAAAAGGAGCGAACGGATGTGGAGAGCCGGCCGTCGCAAAGCAAATTTTCAAGTTAATTGGTGAATTCAATATTTACAGTGTTGTTTTGGTTTGGATTTGCCACGGATATAACTGATATAACTTGGACAATATTATCACTAGTATCTAAAGTCTGGTTGGTGATAGTGATGATGTTTATAATGCTTATAAAATTGATGTCAGGTACATATATATTTATTTATTTATATATGTATGTATATGAAGTCTGACGTAGGTTCTTTCCCGTTTGCATGTATGACCGACGGACTCGATAACGTTATTGAGGACAACAGGGCTGGCTGATTGGTGTCCACGAACCATTGACAAACCAACAAACTCTAAAATTGATAACATCATGCTGACTTTTTCTTCGTCACAACTCATAATTTATCATCCCGCAATCGGCCGACCAGGAAATACTTTTTTTTCGTGTTCCTTTTCGGTCGCAACTGGGATTAGACTTGCATTTTGACATATTGGGTGCTGCATTATTCCTGCATTATGTAAGTAGGCGCAGTGGAATCTAGACCTATAGGGTTAGACCCTATAAATAGTCACATGTGTATATATATATATATTGATGTCTGCCGTCCCGGGTTGATGTCTGATAATTCAGTGACTAAACCTATGCTAGAAGATGAGCTAGAAAATTAGAACAGTACCAAAATATATTGACGATCACTTGCTGTGTCGGGGATTGGAGGGGCTACGGGGATGCATGAGAGAATAAGACGGGAAGGGGATTGCGGAAGATTGCTGATGACGCAGGTTATTATATAGATATATTTATTTCTGTCAACTATGTGCTTTTGATTTTCAAGAAGTCTCCGTGTTAGACGATAGATTTAGAAAATTTGTCGAGAAGAGAAATCTCTAATTTTAGGAGGCTAAGTAAATATTTACATATGTGCATATTGTAGGTGGAGATTGTGATAGACTACCGAATATGTACACACTAGAAGAGCAACAGACGATGGCCACGGCAGGAGCGGGCGGACAATCGGACGAATGTATCGCGGTGTGGGTCCACCTCTGCCTATCTGCACATGTAGTGGAACACTCTCAAGGGACCCGACCCGACCGACTGAGTTGGCACTTTGACATCTTTTGAAGCCTTTATTATTTACATCCCACCTCCTTCTCACCTCTCTGGATTCATTATCGCTGTGGACCGTGGCCTGTAGCCAACCATGCAACATGAATCTAGCCACGTCTGTCCAACTTTGCCTGATACCTGCGGCGTAGCATTGTCATTATCGTCTCTCAACCTCACAGACCTACTTTTCTGTCTGTCTGTCCGTCCATCTTTGATCCACCAACCTGCATGCACGCGGAAATTTTCCCTAGCATCACATAAAAGAAGGGAAGTTATATATGTATCATTATCACTCTGCTTGCAATTTTCCACAATGAAAATCATAGAGACAGACTTACAGAGAACAAAAAGAACTAATGAGTACATTCATCACGGCTATCACCTTGCTATTACAATGGACAATACCACATCAACTAGTCGCTGACCACTCACAACCACGGAACCCGCAATACACCGACCACGTAGCCACCTTCAGGACTTTGTCCGATTTTTTTTTGTACGTATTAATCTACTGGAAAAGACGAGAAAAGATGGAGAAGATAAAGTGATGCAGTGAGCAATGAGTGGCAGGTGCACGAAGTCGAAGGGTCGACAGGGCGTGCGGCAATCGAGATAAGCCAGACAAGCTTATGTGGATGAGATATATAGAGTTCAGGAAATAAGCAATAAAAAATGACTGGATTAGGAAGTTGGCGTGTAACAAACCAAAAAAATAGAGAGAAAAAGAAAAGATGTGATTTGTGTGTGACTTGTGTGGAGCTGGTGACGGTGATGTAATTATTTCAGGAGACACGGCGTGAGATCCACATAATTGTTGGCTGACTGGTGATTAACTATCGAATGTATGAAGAAAGGGAACTTTTTCCACATGCCAAGAAGAAGGAAAAAAAAAAAGAAGAAGGCTATAGACAGTCTCCATCATCCAGCCCTGTTGTTCTTACTGATTAATCGGAGATCTTTCTGGCTCGGCTCTCCTCGATCGAGTTGAAGTTCACTGCACCGCACTGAACTGCATCGTATTGACTTGCCTTACTCTCCACACAAACAAACACAAACACACGCAAAAGAGAAACATTGATTACGATTCGGCAAACATACCGTGTATAATACATATATAAAATTATACATATTTATATGAATACCATTCTTTGGTGACAGACCCGTCCGAGCACACTGCAGCCACATGGCTTGAACGGACGTCTTGGATATTACCACGGGCGGAATTTTGCGGTAGTCTCAATTTTTTTTTCTTTGCTTTCTTGTCTTTGATCGGAAGATTCCAGGCCAGCGAGGGGCCCGAGATTATAGTGGGCTGGTTTTCTGTGGAGAGATAAGTACCGTACATATGCTTGAGGGGGTATTTCTTTTTATGTGGATCTGTGTACCTGCATGAAGATAGCGTGTCTCTGGGCAGATAATGTGGGATATAATTTTGGGTTAGCGGTTCAGGCGGTAAGAGAGAGTCTATGTGGGTGTTTTGTCTATGTATATATCATAATTAATTAAAAAATAAAAAAGACTATCTATATCCACTCGCCCCCCCCCCCGCACAAGCCCGCGCTAATATCCAAACAGAAACAGACCCTGTATCAGAAACAGCCAAAAAGCACCGGCAAAGCCACGAGGCCGTGTTTTCAGTGTCTTGATCTCTTGTCTTTTTTGTTCTTCCTCTTCGGATCATCCAATATCAGATAGATGTCAGAGCCAGAGTCAGAGTGTTACGGTTTCACCGAGGTTGTGTCCCAAAAGAAGAATATCCAAATGAATTGTGTGGACGTATGAAAAGAGGGATTTATGCGTGCTTGTTGTGTATATAGTACAAGTAAATAGATGCAAGATATACTGATTCCGGACAAACCAGATCTGGCATTTCGTGGTTCGTGAGGTTTTTTTTTTTTTTTTTTTTGCAAATGTATCTTGCTCCAGCTGAATCTGCCATGTTGGACGAACCAATATTTTGCTTTTTTGTTCTCTCTTTCGTCTTTTTATTTTTATTTTTATTTTTTTTTGGCATGTCTTGATAAGCAGCCAGATAACTAGATAAATGTGTAGTTATATACGTGTATCTATTTTCCCCGGACTCCCTCTAAGCGATACCAGGAAGAAGCCTAATAACAAATAAACTCTTGTTCTATGGACATTGGCTTTTTGATCTTTCTTCTCTTACCCTTTCATCGTTAGCGACCCCGGCAGGGCGAGAGAATATAGGATTGCTACAGACGCCAAAACGATCATCTAGTGGCCGATAGTCTCCATAAGGAACAACAAAGTCATACGGTGGGATATCTACTTGGTGGGGGGAATTATCAATCATCATCTCAATCTCGGCTGGGCCCATACGGGCAGCTGTCACACTTAGTGAGTTTATCACGAGTCTGTCGGGAAACCGGTTGGAAGCCAAGAGATGCATAAGGTTTCAAACACGTGGACTTTAGTCTTGGCAACAAGAAACCAACGAAGATAAATATCTAAATCTACATAAAAGTAAGAGGAAAAGAATAAGATGAGACGCTGGTTCTCTCCTTGGGACCCGACTGCCGAACAACGCTAATCTCCCCCGGTCCCAACATCCCAACAGTAACAAACTATTTGGGGAAAAGATTGGCATTCTTGCAGCTTTACGGCTTCAGCTGATATTTGGCAAAGGTGTGGAGATTAATGCATATTTATATGTCAATGTCTTTTCTCTCAGTTGTCAGCCCGATATCTGACTTTTTTTTTTGACAGAAAAAAAAATCAGATAACAACCCCACTAGTGGCCTCAATCTGTGGCTCCATTGGGCGATATATTGTTCTACATATTTAGATATTTATTCTCTTGAAGATGTGGCTGTCTATGTTCGAGAAGGCGACAAAAGGATCACAAAGGGATACACAAGTTGGGTTTGGAGGGAGATGGGGTGGAGTGGGGAGAGAAGGAAGGAAGGAAGGAAGGAAGGAAGGGGGGGTTTATTTTGTTTGAATGATTCTAGCAAGGAAGAAAAGGAAGGAAGTGAATTCTTCAAGTTCGCAGTTGCCAAGAATGATATCGAACTTCATCGAGTTTCAACAACATATAAATACAACAACACCAACACCGACAACATATTATGATTCAGCTCATGGTTTGTTTGCCCCTTGTTTGCTACCTTGGCAAAGTAAAAGAAAAAAAAAGAACCCAGTTACTTTTTTCTCTTTTTCTTGTGTCTCATCTTTTGCGGATGTCTTGTTTTTGAGATCTCTGCTCTCCCGTGTGTGCTTCATGTGCCTCACCACTCCATCTTATCTGCATATGTACATAGTATGTAAAGAATCATGTACTTATCCAAGTACTTGGTGTATAGCCGAGTCGACCCTGTCCTTCCTTTCACGTCGAATCTGTAGGGACCTTGTGAGACTTCAGCTGGAGTTGCCGCTCGGTAAACACTTTCCAAGTATAAATCTATACATGAGGATACACTTGTATACATTATGACGTTTAAACAATAATTTTTCAAGAAAAAACAAAAGAGGTAAAGATTTACCAGACACCTCCGCCGATTATCATGATACACATTAAGCGCGGTTTATCGTCTGTTCCAGCGACAAGGTGCGGAGCACAGAGAGAGAGGACACAGGATCGATGAGGATATAGAAGGGATTCAAGCAGGAGAAGCAGAAGCAGAAGCTGGAGCTTCAGTAGAAAGGAAAGGCAAAGAGAGCTAGAAATCACTCTAGTATAGACATTGAGAAAATCGCCATGTTAGCAATTGTCAAGAGCCTATCAATACATGTGGATGAGTGACTAACAATTTGCAGTTTATGATCCCTTTTTTTTTTATCTTGCTTCCCCCCCCCCCCCCTTATATC
>JABFIG010000023.1:0-202780 GCA_017139545.1 Ambrosiella cleistominuta | reverse complement strand
AGGTGGAGGTGGATATGGAAGGGCGGCGGCGGGCGGGGTTGATGGGGGAGGTATGAGCGGAGGGGGGTTGCGTATTGTCGCGTGTGATTAGGGTGGAGAGGGGGGGGAGGGTGAGACCGGATGTGGGAGGAGCGGATTCCCGGTGCGGTAGCGCGTAGATATGGGAGCGCGGGGTGGTCCGATAGTCAGGGAGGCCGCTGTATTCGTGTCGCATGATGGAATGATCTGAGTATGGCGGCTGAGCAAGAGATGTTGACATGATGTGAGATGCTTGGTATAAAATATGGGTGAAGATGTTTGAAGTCTTCAGAAAAAAAGAAAAGAGACTTCAAAAAAGGATTTTTGAGACTAGGTGTGCAAGACGCTGATGTGTCTACTCCTCAAGGCAGTTACGACTTCCTACATTCGATAGAGAAAACAGGAAAGAACTCTGACGTGTTAGTCGAAAAGAGAAAGAACGAAAAGATATAGACAGAGGCCGAATCGGTGGGTTATATGTTTGCCGACGTTGTTCTAGGGTGTGTATGTGCGTGTATGGTATGTATATCTGGTGTGCATGTGTCTTGTGATGTTGTTTGACCGATTATCAGAAAGCAAAAAAAAAAATGCCAAAGATTGAATCTGTTGATAACGATATAAAAAAAACAGCAGGAGTCAAGAGAAACAAAGGGCATTGAGACGGGGAACATCAAGACTTTTAAAGCACCAGATCGAGTCTCGAGAACAGCACGGTAATGACGATGAATGTAAGCAATTTTCTAGGGCGTGTGTAGAATCCGGGTTTTCTTAAATATTTATGGTCGGTTAAATGAGGATATTTTATGTTTACTAAAAAAAAAAAAAGGTGTACGAATCCTTGAAAGCGGATCGAGATAAAGTATTCTACGATTTATTTTTTTTTTATTTTTTTTTTGACAGATAAATGTGACATGATTTATTTGTTGGACCCATGCGTGTCAAGCAGCTGAAATAAATTTAGACCCGCATGCGTTGTCTTTTTTGATACAATAAAAAGTATTTTATCGTCTGGGAGGAAAAGGATAATCTAGAATATGTCGGCCCTGAGCGTTTCAATAGACTTGCGTGCTGTAGCTAGGTTCTATCCTAGCTCAAAGGCTCGGGACAATAAATTATCAAGTATTTACCTGTTTTAATTGTGGCAGATGGCGTTTATGTATTTTATAGAAGATTTTACTGAATATTGACATGATATTGAAACTATGGCCTGTGTCACGACCGGCGTCTGGCTCAAGTCCCTCAAACTGATGAGAGGAATATCACAAGAGAGAGATTTTGATGTGTGGGAACAAAAAGAAAACACAAAATGAAACTGATATATCGTTTTACTATGAGTTTTATGGGACGTTTGTTCACAGCATATGTTAATCATGATCTCATCATCGAGTCTGTATCTTTTGCATGTTATGGCCAATCAAGAGTTGCCCGATACATGAGGATACTATCAATCAAGATACACTCAACTTCTTGAGACTTACAAAATATTCATCCACTTCTGAAATTTATGCCTTGCATCATCTCACAATCCCATTATATCCCTATATCTGCGTCTCCCCAATCATTATAACAAGGCCTGGACCACGTCCGTTGTCATAAACACCAATCCCAATCACAACTCAACTCAACTCAACTGACCTGTCCTTCCCGAGATAGCCCGTGTCTCAATATCACCACTCACCCACTCTTCCGTATATTACCCCTCATCCCGTTGGTATGCAGGGATGCCAAATCACCTCGTCAGCCAAGCCCACCACCATCTTCTCGGGCCTTTGCCCGTTGTTAGTAACCCTTCTTCTTTTTGTTCTTCATCATCCCCCGAGGACAATCCTCAAATTCCCAAGCCAACGAACGATACCCCATTTATATGTATTTCGGGCTATTTAATCACGGATATACTCTCTTGCTCGGGCCACTGGGCTACCAAAGTCATCTCAGTCAATTATCAGCGTCACAAAAAGTATATATGCATAGTAAATATCATCATTACTCTCTACACCGATCACCAGCAAAGATGCATCTCCTCCTCTCCCCAGGACATGGACCCCCTCCCTCTTCTAGGATCACCTAATTCCCTTCTGTATTTCGGAGGCTGACCAATGTCTTGCACATTAACAACGTCTTACATTGGCCTGGCATGCACGCCCAACCCACCAAAAATACATATCATGCCTGTTTTTTTTTTGTTCTTATTTCTGACGGGCTCAGAGACCCTTGAATCGAACTGAGGCGTTGTATCATTCTAAGGAGTCACTTGTAGCTTCTATAACGGTGATGGACTGGTCATGATGATAGTAGTGGTGATTGTGAGGGGAAAGTTGGTATCCCTAATATGCATGTCTGAGTGGTGAATGTAAGGAAAAAAGAAAGTGAAGGACGACAGAAAATACAGCATTTGCTTATTTTTTTTTCACGCGGGCAGCAACGGGTTCTGTGCCGCGGACTGGCCAAGGATGCTTCTGGTTATCCGCAATCGCAATGTTGTCTTGTTCATTGTCTCTAAATATTGAGCATGAAACCTCACGAGCAGCCCCACCATAATTCCATTCCATTATCCCTTACAGCCAGCATATTCATTCAGGAAAAAAGATACAACCTTGATTGAATTCACAGTTATATCCACTATCTTCACGTCCCCGATATATGTGGCTACAGCCAATCTCCGCTCCCCTCAAAGTACCAGCTACCTCCCACAATCACAACTACCACTATCACTACTGTCCCTTCCGTTCCCTGTTGATATCCTTCCTCTCGTTGATAAATAGATGCATTTAAGAATTTACATACATAGACACGTAGATGAATAATGTATATAACGCGTAATAAAAGCATTTGTACCCCGTCAATATCTGACCCGATGCCGGGTTTCGGGTTATCTTGATCGCTGCATAACTCACTCACTACATTTCATGGCGCATCGAATCGAAATTGCGCGAGCATGTGGGCGGTGGACTTAGTGGGACCGACAAAACAAACAGAGGAGTGAGACTAAACAAGCATATAAACAAGACGCAAAGGGGGGCGTATATACATATGTCTATACATATCTGTGTTGTGCTATAATATGTGATATGGTGGATGGACCGGATGGACGGATGCCGCCCCGAGACGGTGATGTGTGAATGTGAATGTGTACATGTTCATATATGCCGATGATGTGTCTGATTATCCCGAGAGTATGATGTGGATTGTGATGGGAAGGATAATCCCACAGGTTTGCGGGGCCGTCTGTAATGTGGCGTTGCGGTCAATTGGATAGACTTTGTCGAGAGATAATAGCCAATCACAAGAGAGCTTTTTTTCTTGGCCATCGCCCTAAAAATTCTTTATCTGCGATGGAGATGTAAATCTTGCTGTAATCTGGAAGGTTGACTCATCTGGACAATGTTATATCTCCTTAAGGTTTAGGAATCAGCATCAATCAATTGTCGGTACTGTATAGCTTAATCCCAATATGCTTACAATATCCGATCTTTTGTTAAGGATGTTGGTAGAGATATAGATAGATAACTTCACAAATTCCAGTAAACCTTATAGGTATCCCCCGGGGCTGAACTAACAACTCTTGTGTTTACACCTCCTCCCTTGATATCCAGAACCATTGCTTCCCGAGTCCACCTTCTCACCGCCAAATTCCAGATCTCTTGGTCTATCTATACACATAGTATCAATTTTCACAGACGTCATCATATCATTTTTGTAGAAAAATGAAAGAGAGAATTCAGGAACAGAATGCGCTATCGTCTCTAACGACAAAACGACCCAGTCCACGCCCCTCCCTCTTCATCCTACATACAAAATCAAGCCGATTTTTACACTCCGGGATTTCGGCTGTCCTCTCAACCAACCAACTGCGTCTCCTTTTTTTTATCTTCTCGTAACCATCCTCCAGCTGAATCCAGCCAATGCAAGTGGTAAGTCTGGCCCTCTCGTGAAGATTTACATATTTATATACACCCAGGCCAGTAGACTATAGATGGACGATGTATGTACAATGCTTTCAGCAGTGATGAGACAATGACCCTTCTATGGAACCCCCCGGACCTGCACCGAGCCCTTCTTTAACCCAGAACCAGAGACATTCTAGATAACCATGAGACGGAAAATCTCAAATATGAAGAAACAAGAAGATGGGGTGCCCGTGGAAGCCGAGAAATGGTCTCGCAAGATACAGACATGACATGCGTTGGCAATATTGGGTGGAGTCAGTAATGGTGATGATTGTTTTTTTTTTTTTTTTTTTTTTTTTACTTTTTGTTTTTTTTGTATTAGACAGGTGTCGTTCAGCTAGTGTCTATGCTTTGTATGCTTTGCGGTGGCAAAAGCGGGTGGGTGATGATGGGAACTATGGACCAAAGCTGTGCAGAATGAGGGCAACTGGTGAGCTGTGCGGATGGTAATGGGAGAGCTATGGTGTATTTAGGGTCTAGGGTTGTTCAAATGAGCCCGGTTGTAACCTCCAGTTCTCTCCGAGTAACCTTACTATTGACTATGTGAAGCAGAATCTAACATTATAATAAATTGCCTAGTTTGGGTAAACATTGAATCTTAATCTTGCCCAAATTCTTCAACAATGATAAGACCGATCAAACGCCACCTCGTCAGTAAAGAAACAAAACAACCCAATTATTAGCCTCTGTTGATCTAATTTTTGCCTCAGAGCCACCGATATTGACAAACCGTTACATCGCACCTCCGGGTGCCATGACCCGTGATCGGGTCGGTGGGAGACAGATAACATAGTAGATTGAGTGTTCATCTTTAGAGATAGAGTCGATTTTCTTTACTTTTTTTTTGTTTTCTTATTTTTTGGAGTCTGCATGGGAAAGTTGTAGTGGGCTTCCTGCTACTTCGTTGCACTGGGAATGGCATGGTGGTATTGGTGCAGTGTGTGTGGGCTTGTGAGATGGAGCAGTCATGTTATATCTTGTGTTGTATCTTATAGCCCAGCCGATCACTTTCTGCAATGGCATCCTGCCCAGTAAGCATCAATCACATCAAACATTTCTTCCTACGAATTCCTACGGTGGCACGTTGAAGAACGAAGACAAATTTACTCATGGAACTTCGTCAAGAAGATGAATCACATTTGGGATTAATAATTGCCACCTTTGATTATATAATCGCCATAACCAGTAAAAGTCACACTTCTCATTTGCCGACTTCTCTTGCCGCCCTTACTCCCAAAACAGGATCCACCCTTATCTCCTCATATTTTACTATATTCCAGGCAGGGACTGGCCTCTGAACCAACTATGTGAATTCCTTCAACAGGTTTATAGTGCCTTTTTTTTTCTGCTTTCTTCTAGGGGCTGCAGTCAGATCGAAAAAGCCGAATCACGATTTAAATACGATCTAGTCAGTTAGACAGGATTAAAGGATTGCAATGTGGTTCGAAATATAACTTTTATTTCTTGATTTTTTTCTTTTGGGGGCGGCGGGCCAGCCTGCTATAGACGAGGGCAGCTATAGTTCCAGCAAAGATCAGTTCGGTTACAGGAGGGGTTTTTGGTTCCTGGGTTGCGGTTGTATCTATGTTATAGGCGGCGGGTGCATGAACTGTCAGGTCAGTTTTTACTGTTCCATATCCAACTTGGAGATATATAGATATATCGCAGATGGATGGATGGATAAAGGTGACAAAAGACATTAATATTGAACATGGATATCAATATGATGCAGTTAATTATATATACACCAACTGTCAAATTATCATAATCTGTCACATCTGTATACCTCATCAATATCCTGTGTTTCATAAACCCTCATCCTTCTGCCACCACACGATACATACACATGTAGAAAATCCCCCGGCTCGATCGATCGCAGCCGGTGGTAATATCCATCTCGGCCACACAAGCACAAGTACAACATCTTGGTGCTATCTAAATATATAGATACCCATTTATCACGGGACCCCCGCCATATAGATTCAAAGCAAATAGGAAGATCGAGAAAGAAACCCGCCTCGGCGCCAACACTGCTTTTGCAAATCCACAAACACAATCCTGCCGCAGCCTGCCTTTTCCCGTGTCTGCCGCCTCGACATAACTATTGATCGAACTTACACTTGCAAACCATTGGCCACACTGAGACGCCATCGACTCTAGCATGCACGTATATACGCGCAAGGTGATTTGTTTAAGGTAATGAAATATTTGTAAATATTAGGCAAATACTAGGGTCCGAGTGATAACGTAGGACACACAGTCATGAGGAGGGCAAAGGCAGATTGCAGATAATAAGACAGAGATCTTGTGCGAGGTTTATGTGTAATGTTGGGCTTGGACGGCGACGGTTTCTTGTCAAACATACAGTTGTTGTCCCTCCGCAAAAAAGTTCCCGAAATCTCTCTCACAGTTGTTTATTTTGATTTCTATAGACAGGCGATTAAAAGAACACACATGAGTCTTCTTCTTCTTCTTCTTCTTCTTCTTCTTCTTCTTCTTCTTCTTCTTCTTCTTCTTTTTCACCTCGTCACTTGCCCTATCCGTCACCTAACATTCCAGCTCCTTTCCATTCCACCATGAGCCCATTGGCATTCTGTTATTTTCTTGCCTTGCAATTTTTGAGCACGCGTTATCCAGTCCTTCGGGGTTACGTTTGTGATTTCACTTTGTTGGTGTGGAAAAAGTGTGGATTACGCAATTTAACCCTAGAGAACCAAATAAAGCCCTGGAATGCGTTCGTTAAGGAGTTTATTCTCAATTAAGATATACTCTTATATTCTTCAACATGTCACCGGGAGTGAAAGTTGGTTGGGTTTGGATTCTGATGGTTTTGGGCTGGATATAGGGATATATGTCAAGCCCGAAACCTGGAAAGAGCTCTCGGCCGATGATGGTATAGCTTTTCAGGCAAGTAAAAATTTTACATAGATATTCCAAAAGCCCGTTAGCCAGCCTTGTCACTTGTAATTGCCTCTTCAAAAACTTCAAAAAAAAATTCTTCATCTTCATCCATCCTTGTCATCGCCGGCGAAGACCCACTCCCAGCTTCGGTTCCTCATCTTTCTTCAATCATCACGATGTTCTTTAACCATATCTGTCAAGTTCTCCTCAGATTCTTTCCCAATCCAGTAACTTTTCTAGATCGGGATAAATCTCCATCTCTGACAGACCCTTGCCTTCTAGTGCAACAAAGTGAACCGAAGTTCGCCAATTGTCAAAAAAAACATCACAACCCTGTCATTAACCCTAAACTTGTTCAAAAAATCATCCTGCCTTCTATTAATCTTTCCATAGCTACGATGTCTCCGTCTGTCAGCAAAGATGTTTTCTTTTGGGTCAGTAAACTGTTACTTGGGGCTTGATACACTCAGAAAAGTTACCATCTCGGCCAAGTTGAAGGCTTACATATATATGATGATTTAAACATTATTCGTTACGTGAGAAGCATTTTGTTATTGTGAGTTATAGCCTTTCGAACTTGTTTATCTGCGTATTTGATTCCTTTGTCATGAGATTCATAACTTTTTGAACCATGACGGTTAGGATTGGTGATGTCATTCTCTGTTTTTGTATTGGTAATCCTGTTACTAGGCCCAAAATAGACAAATTCAGTATCTTTTTTAACAAGCCACTACTGTTCTGGCAGTATTTGTTGCAGCGCATTACAGGGAGGCCAGTCCAAATTACAGGCTAAAAGTCACCTATAGCCCCAACTCTATTAGTGTAACCAGCATCTCATTGACTTTTTCTTTTTTCAAGACTCAAAAGTGCCGACTAACCGTTAAAAAAAAAACAATGCGCCCTAGGAAAACATGAACTTCAGCTATATCGGACTTAGTCTCGCGAAAATTACGAGATGGCAAGGCTATAGAGCAAAATAAGGGATAAGGATAATCGCCGATTATATCAGGTTGGTGTTTGAGATGCAGACGACTTTCCAAGGAGGCTAAACTGACTAAACTAGTAGCAGTGACAAGTGAGAAAACCCGACGGAGTTGGCCTTGTTTGTTTGTAGCAGCAAACATCTCCAGGCAAAATGTCTACCAATGCAATAGCGATGCTATGTCTAAGCTTCCTGTTCAAGTTACTGGTTGATACAGAAAGCCTCTATATAAATCATAGACTCTGATAGTGGCTATACATCTTCAGACCGTCAGCCACCAAGATCTTTTAGACCAATTACATAGATCCAAAGCAAAGCCAACCCTATTTGTCCACAATTACATTGCAGAACGTCGGACGGTCAAATGAACAGGAGGTCTGTGATGGTTACATCGCCGCCGGTTACCATTTATGGTAGCATACACATATCGTTAATTTTTCTGACAGCCGCTGCATACAATTGGCAGCTTGCAGCATAAAGCATGTCAGAGCGTGCATGTGTACATATTTATATTCAAGGCAATTTCATTCATCCCAACAGCATGTTTCTGGGTCTATTGTGTGCAGCCGTTTGACGGCCAAAGTAACAAATCATTGTCAATATAACAAACGCACAGAAGCTTTGATAACTGTGATGATAACTGGAAGCAAACCATTGGCTGCCGCGCTCCGCATAGTTCTACATCCCACACACCCGCTCACGGACACACGGAATTAGCAAAATTGTAACCTTTAACGGCCAAAGCCTCGACGGGTCTGTTCGGTCAGGAATCCTCGGGGCCCCCCGTTTCCCCTATATATCTCATCTTCTCATTCTTCCTAATCTTCTTCTTTTATGCAGAACACTGAGTTTAACCCCAGATAAACCAAATGCCGTTCATCTTTCAAATCTGCGGCATGCTGACGTCAGGAGGAACGGAGGTAACTTCATGATCAAGATGGGCTGGCGTGGGGATCAATGGTTCAGGTGGATGGGGGTGGGTGTTTTGTCCGTGAATTTGGGGTTACTTGGGGTTAGCTGGGAACACGTATATAGGCTCTGGAACAAGTGGGAACAGTTGAGTTGAGTTGTTGGTCGTGTTACAGTGTTGAAGATTTCCCCGGTGGGTTTTAAAGTGGGTGGTTCATACAGATAAGATGGGACGGGTACACCAATGGCCCGATTAGGAAGAGTTTCCAAATGGAGATGCAAAGTCGTTGGTTCCGGTTGGTTGAAGGAGGGAGAGGGGAAAGCTTAGTATCTATTGTCTGGGATTGTGACTTTTGGATGTTTAGTAGTGTATTTTGGGAGGTGACAGCTATCAGAATGATGATCACGCTTGGCTCGGGGCAGATGGATGAATGGGGAACTAATTTCAATGTGAAACGCGGAGAGCATGAACCAAACTGAGAGAATGAGAGAGGCAGACATCCTACGCTTGAGGGCGTGCATAAAAGTTTCGACATGTTGAGTTTGTGTGGGAGGAGGAACCTACGTAAGCTATTCGACATTGGTCAAAGGCCTCTGAGAAGCATTGCTTATACATTATATCACATAAAGATATTGGGTAACGGCTGTTGACGATCATGATGAGGGACTATCTTATATAGGGTTACGCACCATCTCCACGCACGAGTTAGGGTTATACAGCACCATACACAGAGAATTGGTTACGGAAGTCACGGAAGTCACAGAAGAAACATGACGTGAAGCAAACATTGACAATGTATCAATGGAACCTTATATCGCTTTTACCTCCTGTCGATCGGATACATATTTACGATTTGCCACCACAAAATTGTCATTTTGATCTAAGTGCAAACTATCGTTATTGTTTCCCCTGCGGCTGAAAAATATATATAAAAGTATTCTTTAAAAAGATACCGTTTGCATGAGTGAGTCGGCCTTGTCTAGATGATACTCATTATATTCTGGCAAAAGAACCAATGTTAAACATCTAATCACCAGCCTACTTATCTAGCAGCATCAACAACTTGACCACGAAAGAGTAGAATTACCGTATTGGGCGATTTCATCAGACCTTAGGATTCAAATTCTCCGCATGGATCGTGCGTATATGATGGATCTTGATGTAATTGTCAGACTTGCACTTATGCCGATCAACTCTTTGAAATCCGTCTTGCCTTTTTGCAAGCAGTAGCATAGTGGAGGGTGACTGTAAATATAGTAAGAGGAAGTGAGTGAGTACATGGATTAGAGGGCACCTTGGCGATCGGCATCTCTTGGCTTTCTGACAATGCTGATTCGTATGTATGTGTGACGATAGTTTGCCAAGAATGTATATGTTCGATTATCTTGGGTACCTGCGCTCCTTCCTTGAGAATTACGATTCTTGAACCCGGTATTCCATCCTTCACTTCGGGGAACTACAGTGGGTTTCCTGCGGACGGGGGAGACGGAGAGGAGACAAGCGTGAGCTCTAGGATATTTATTTAATCTAGGAATGGCAATTATACAATATGATCGCGATGGATCAAAGAACCGATTATGCCAAATCTGGAATAAATATTAGATTTGGTAACTTTGCTTTAGATGGACTAGTGACCTTTTCAGATCGTAAACCCATGTTGGCTTTTTTTTTTTGAAAGTTTGATGTTAGCGTCTAGTTTGGCGAAATCCACAGGAAATCTCATCGGCAGTTTCGCCATCGCCGGGTTTTCTTTGCAGAAATCTGTAACCAATGACAGGCTTCATGTTACATGACATAGCCCAGAATATCATTGAGATGATGGGCGTTTGTTGTCGTTTACCTATCGGTCACAAACGCTAAACGGGCACAAAGAATGCATCAGATGTCCTGGAATCCGACCAGATGCTGCGACGACGAGATCCAAGGTGGTTCCACGAAGAAGAAGACGCCACCATAGTCAGTTTGAGGAGTTATTTTTTCCCTACAAACGAGTCCCGAGCCGACTCGACTCTGAAGAATCTTCATCAAATTCACGTCACACTGAGCGCCTAGAAGCATATTGTAAATTCCTTGGTTTGTTCCTTAACTGCACTCGGGGTATCATTACTCCAGAGCCCGGGGTACCACCTGATGCCAGTAGGCCTTGATCGCTGCTATATAGATATTTTTATGACATGTACAATATTGATCTAACAACACATGTGGGAGACGCCTAAAAGCTACTCTGCACATTTGCCTCTTTGAAACACGGTTTGCTTTGTCAGAAAAAAAGTCGAACGAGATGGCGATGGGTAAGATGAAGATCCGCTCTTGATGCATTAGTGGATCGTGATTGATATGCGGGCTGTGTAGCAATGGGATGTATCGAGCCGAGGCCTGACCGTGTGTAGAACCACTTCATTTTATAGGTTGTCTTTTGTAAGGGTTGGTTTTCAATATTGCGTGTGGAAAATCAGATCAAGATATCTGGTTCCGTGGATTTGTGATGGACGGGGGGATGAGACCTGGGAGGACAAGGCAGCTAAGTATGAGATGTGACAGGTCACGGCGATATATCCCGATTGGTATATATATGAAATTGTTTCTGTATTGGGAAGTTTTGCTCTATCTGCGAACAGCGTGAAAGATGCTTCACATAAAGGCATATTAATTTACAGCAAAGGCCGAGCAGAAAGAACACCACAAGCGAGATAGGCTACGATGATTTCCGTTACGAACTGCGAACTGCGTGCGTATGGGGTTGGCTAAATTCCAAGTATGTATGAGAGATGAGGTCAGCGATGGTATACTCCTGACATTATCATTGTCAACACAGCGAGAGACTGCTGCCCTTAGCACTGCGTGGGACAATTGTGTTCCTGAACTTGTGACGTTCTCAGGACGGCATGGAAATGAGAGTCTGGGGTTCCAGTTGACGTGTAATCATCATCATGAAAACCGACTGCTTCTGGTCTAGCAGTATAACTGTCAAGTTTCACTGTGAGCTTCTTATAGACGTATATAGACAAGGCAAGACAACATCTTATGCAATGCAGTGGCCGCTCATGCAACGCAATGCTACGCATCACTCAGGTACGCCGGCCAAGCATCTGACAATGATGCTGTCAAACCAGCCATCTTTGAGGGTTCATTGTTGGGCCCAGATATCTTGCCTGTCCAATCTCGGACTTTCGCAGAGACAGAGATACCTCTACAGCCAAAGAACTGGTAACTTTTACTATGTACTGTTTTTCAGGTGCCAACATGTACCGATGCTGAATCCCGAGGCTATGGTATAGTGTCTATTGTTGTTGTGAATTTCAAACAAGCTAACTAAATTCTCCGTCATGAACCCATCTATAGCGTTCTTGTAATCATATGACGGCTACATGTTGCCGAATCCACCCAGAAAGGGCATTATTGCCTAGAAAGGCAAGATTCAGATCTTGTATATATTTACATAAATCGTGGGGTGGGATTACGAGATGTACCAGAGCAGGTTATAGCCCGCTTTCTATAGAACAAGAATCCAAGAATCTAAGCAGTAGACTCAAAAAGGGTATGAAACAGGGGGTCAAAGGGATGAAAAAAAGTAGATATTTAAAAATCGTGAAGATCGTGGACTTGGACCGAGGGTATCGCTGTTGATATGGTTTTGTGGAGAGGTGCTGGTCCTTGACATTTGACAAATGATTATGATGGCGAAGGAGCATTAATCGCGAAGTCCCGCATGGCTTTTATGCTGGGTTTAAACTCGAATAGACTTGTTTTTATTTTTATTTATTATTATTTTTTAGTGATAAAGACATATAGACTAATAATTGATGCACAAAACAGAAAACCACTGACCGGAATAGAGACAACACAGAAAACAGGCTCAACCTGAGTTCAAGGGAATCTTAATGATAGCAAAATCTTGCATATGGGATTCAGATTTTGGCCAGATTTGTGGTACAATCATGTTTAACTCCGAGTGATATCTCCTATTTTAGTCACTGCGAATCATTCCATAGTTCTTCTAACCTACATTAACTTCTCGGCTACCCACTATACTGTATAACAAACTATATAACCTGATATGTAAGTGTTTATTTCCAGGAAGACGACCTAGCAAGCAAAGAAGAAGAAGAAGAAGAAAAATACATGTCAAATTCTAGACCATGGATCACTAAACCAGCAAATAAAATAAAAAAAACTCCAAATATAACGGCGCCTGCAAAGGGAATTTCGCTGTTCTTACAAGATACTCTGGAACTCGATCGTGGACAGACATGGGGCCTCCTTGTCTCCAGGCAATGGAGTGGGGGTTTTTTTTTTTTGGCTCGGCGATTCGCGTTTACATCGAAGGAGACCATAAGGCCGGGGCCGGGGATATGGGGGACAAGGCCCAACTATTAAGAGGCCGGTTTCCCGTTGGACAAATATGGATTATAAATATATTTATTGATATTTCAAAGCCTGCTCATTGACTGGGATATCATTATGTGCCTAGGGTTGGATATCTTTCGATATCTTGGTGTTAGCGGGTATGAGTCGGACCTGGTGGTTGCACAGGTTCGGGACAGTTGAACCTCATCCTGTGGTTCATTGTATAATCGGGGCGATAACCTGAGGGCGGTGGCGTCGTTAGTGAGTCCATTGCCTAGAGTCCCCCGCAGATCAACGGTAGATGTATACCAAAAGACATGCACGATGTTTATGATCTTGATCTTGGGACTTTGGCTTTTTACCGCAGTATATCTACACCCTAGAATATTAGAAATGAAGGGGTTTGTCGCATGTACAGACGAATTCTGTGGTGTCTCTGCTTTGTCACATGCCGTGCAAGTATTCTTGAATCGCCCTTTTTGTTTGTTCTGCATCTCAGAATACTAAGATATCAGATCGTAAACTGGTAAGATGGCCATCCTGCTTGGAAAATTGATGTAAGAAGCTGCTTCGCGTGTATGTATAAACAAGACCGACAGCATAACGATTTCGGCAACCAAAAGTTGGCGGTTCAGCTTTCGTAAGCGAATGTCCAATATGCCAGGGGTTTTGACTATGAAGGGCACCTGGTAAGACCTTTGGATGCAAAAATGAGGTTCAATGTAGAAATATTCACGAAATCGCAGTGTGCTGATTGATGCAAACTTATTGAAATGCAATATCTATCTATACCGCTATTTTGTTGATCTGGTCTGACACAGAAAAAAAGAAAGAAAGAAAGAAGACACTGAGGCGGTGATATTCGAGATATCCACCCTGTAGATCTCGTGTCGCTTGGAGGTATCGCGGTCTTATGGGTAATCTCTAGATCATACTTGTTAGAGATCGAGCCGGTTGTGCATTGGAAGTGCTACGAGCTGAATGTTGAAAGAGTAGGCTAATGCATCATCAGGAGCTTGTTCAGCTTTGATGTTGTCTCAGTTGTGGCAAAAAAAAAATTGTTTTGTGGTATGTATGAATCGTACAAATTGAATCCAAGATGTAATTCCAAAGAAATAGCTGCTGGTATTTAAATTTCCTGATACTTAATTGTTGGAAGTATGGACATTGTGTGCAACCTTTGCGAGAATATCTCTAGGGATTTCGATCTGAGGCGGGGAAGCATGACAAATGCCTATCTCATTGACAACACACTGATATATCTGTCAACATCATAACATCACCTGCATGTGATGCCGTGTGATGCATCGGCTAGAGCAATATCCGTAAATTTCACAGCACCGTGTCATGTTATACCCTCCCAGAACATTATTCGAGTTGCGATATATTCATATATATACAAAATACTGGCCGCTATTAACCCTTGATCTCCGAAGGGAGGCAACCCAACGGGGGAAATCAAGATATACGGTGACTATTAGAGTCAAAGTTGCGATAACACTTGTCCGAGACTGAATAAAGCGGAAATTTCCACACATCATCACATGTACTTTCACACATACATCACAACTAAAAAATAAGGTGAGATAGTCATAAAAAAAACAAAGAAAAAGGGAACAAAAAGACGCCGCACTGTCCCATCCTGCAGTCTGCGGAATGTGTCGAGGCTGTGATAAATATGTACTGAAAGGACCAAGGGAGAAAGTCCACACTGGATGGCCACCGCTATTATTTGGCTTTCCGTTGCCACAATCACATCTCGTCACATTAATCAGTGTCTATGTTGATTCTTTTACTCCACCTCCTCCACCACCTTGCAAAAAGCCATGTTACAGAGAGCCGTTGGTTGAACGACGGATCAGTGTAAGGAAAGCTCCGAACCAGCCCCGGATATTGATTTCAACGTGTCTTTTCCGGGAGGTGGCATTATTACCATAGTGGAAGTTATTTATATATATGCCATTCAGCAATAAAATATATGCCTTCAGATTTCCTCTTTTGAATGGTACATCATGATTGAATGCTTGTCTGGAATTAGTCTATCGGAGTAGATTCTTCGACAACACATTTTGCAGAACTTTGATGGTGTTACTAGTTCAGCTAGGTCATGAAGTTGTATATATAACTTTGGTCCTATTGATTGCCATCGACGCTGACTAGATCAACACTAAAGAAAATGAAATTTCAATGTGTTGTATGAGTGACCCGGTGCCGGGCTCGTAGATTCAGATATATTGTTACATGGAGATGGAGCTGTTACATATTTTGAGCACAATATACAATGTTGTATCTTGATATCTATAGAACTGCAGTATAGGATGTGATGATAGAATCAATGATTGCACACTATAGGCCGTACTTTGATACTTAACTTCTTGGCTCAGCTTATACCATGTATCTGCAATAGTCACAGCAGATTTCCGTGACTAATTCCTTCACTCTACACATAGTTGCCACTAGTGAATAACACTACCAAAGTCACTCATAATCTAGACTTTCAATACTGACGACAATATCTATATCATCAACACCATGCCTTTTCCAAAACTCATATTACCCAAAGTATCTATTCGGTAACATTCCCTTTTTGGAAATGTTTTTTTGGCTTTCCTGTTCAGACAAAACAAGAAAAAGAAATAAAATAAGATAGAGTAAAAAAAAAGAGAGAAAACGTACATCTGCGTATCAGTTACCCAATATGGCAATATTGCTAAATTCGGAATGATCGACAAACGACAAGGTGGCCCAGATGAAAAAAAAAAAAACAGATCGGGGCGATGAGCGCGATGAGCGAGCGGGTGAGATTGAAGGAATCAGAACGTGTATATGTAAAAAGAATAAGTTTTCTCAAGGTTTGAGGAGAAAGGCGAGGAGAGGGGGTGGATGCGAACGAAGCGATGGGACAAAGGTTGTTTTGAGATCGCGGAAGTTGATTACATTTTGGGTTAGTGTCGATTTGGGAGATAAAACATAAAAAGATGGCGATTTTCTTGTGTAATGGAGTTGGGGTTATTGTTAGGATTGTGAAATGCTTGGTACAATATGAAGGCATACAATTACATACTTGCCATATCTCAGTTTATGATGCAGTCTTTGTTAACTTTTACTATTAAATGTTAACTGTATTTAGCCATGGGGTGACCAATCTACTGGTTTATAGCGTCAAATATTTCTAACTAGTACATAAAACTTTTAACTTAGGTCTCTTTGCAAGCCTCTAGAACGCCAAGTTTCAACACTGGCTATCCCCCTCACCAGATCATCGTAACTCTAAATCTCACTTTACATATCCAACAGCAGCACATTCTAAAACATCACGCCCCAATGAACCACTGTTTACCCTATGACACTTGCCATTTCATCAGTCAGTGACCTTCTACTGCTATTATCACAATCATAATAACTATGAATCTCTATACATAAGAATCGACACTAAAGTCAACCTGGCAATTCTTCTGTTTTTGGGTAAGATTCACTAAATAAACAACAGTCATGAAATCAAGCAACAGCACATGCACAATAACTCTGAAAGCACAAAAGCGCAGAATGATATGTTTCGACAGAAGGGTCAAGATGGACTTTAGGGTCTGAGCCCAATATATTCATTCATTTGAATGTTCAAAAATCTCGAGAAACTCGGTCGATGGACGGCTAGAACATCTTCGGGATTCGGTAGTGTTGCGTGGGTTTCGGTTGGCATTCAGCCGGGGCCTTGAACACTGACAAAACGGCAGTGACCGTCGATCAGCAGAAGCACCCAATTAGGAAGTTGTGCCTTGTAGGGGAAAATAGTCCAAGGAGGGAGAATGGGAAAAAGGGGACCATGGATATCGCAGTATTGTGGAGAGTTGAAGCATAGTCTGTGCCGAGGTGTAAATACAGAAGAAGACTGCCCTTTTTCTGTCCGAATTTATTTATAAGGTCAATGGCAAGTAGGGGAATTTTAGTGAGAGTCTTTTAGTAGATGTTTAGAGCGGTGGCTAGGGGATATTTTGAGAAATTTGGGCAATGTTGGGTTGTTGTAAAAAAAGTTTCCTTTTCTGGGGGTTACAGAAGGTTTATAGAAGGTTTATAGAAGGATTAGGTGGTGGGTTGGATGGGGTTTAGAGGTTATGGGGGTTGTCACGGAACTTATTCCGGCTTGACATGGAGAGATCGGAGCGCCAAGTAGAGTCGTTTATTGGAGGATATTGAGATACAAGATACCGTGTTATCTCAATATACATTGTCCAAGACATAGACAATGAGAATTCTCTCAAACAGCTAGATATCATATCCATTGGTACCGTGGAAAACTTGTCATCACTATCATTCATCCTCCCTCGAATCTCGTTAATCACCGAGTGAGCAAGCGAAGCAATCCTTCTTCCCTTGATCAGAAACTTTGTGGTGACGGGGATCATGGGAAGGAAGATGTTCCCCAGTCATGGATGGATCGAATCTCGGGTATGAACTGGTTTCTAGATACCCGTGTGATGACCGGCAATTATGGACACATTGAGCCACTGATGTCAGCCACACAAGAATTGATCTTAAGGAATTTTGTCTGTATAGCAGTCTATCCCTAGAAAACTTATCGTCAGCAATGGCTACGCCTCAATTTTCCATACTATAGCTGCCACTAAAGCAAACCACACCGGCGTTAAATCTCGAGGTAAATATTTCACGCTCATACCAACCTTAACTAGAATATATGTTACGCTTATATGGACAAACAATATGGCCAAGTACTACTTTGCAGGCCCCATCTACCGTCTATCTGAATATCAGTGCTCGTGCGGGGGTCGGGGGCACCATTATGTCTCCAAAGTCCCGGGCGGGTTCAATATCGAACGAGCAAGTCACATGTCCCCTTGAACCGACCGGCCTTTGGTCGTCCCAATGTTTGAATTTTCTTCCCCAACAATAACAAGATAAACATGCGACCAGTATATACAAAATTCATGCCGTTCAGAAGAACTAGGGCTGACTATGGGTCCCGACATATGTATTGATTTACTGGAATCTGAGAAGGAGGTGGCCTGGGCTTCTGCATACCCATGCTGGTTGTAGTGTACAGTTACCGGGAACTCGTTCTACCTGTATATCTTATGTACATACATATATATATATATATACATGTCCCGCGTTGTCGGTTCCGAGACAGTTGAAAGCCATCATCTCCTGATAGTGGCACAGTATTGTAATCATTCAATTCATGTAATGTATGGTAGAGTGATCATTTATTTTAATACATGTGTAGCGACTGCCGGCTGGCTTAGAGTGTCCATGGCTTCTGCTGGGCCGCGCAATAGCAACTGGCGATCGACAGTTCTAATTGTCTTTACGAGCTCTGGAGATATCGGCGGTAAGCTCTCTCTGGACGCTGTAGCTAGTTGCCTGGCTTTGGTGGGCAAGTTGAGCACATGAGCAATAGACAAGCAAGACAACAAGGGATGGATGGTTAAATGATCCTTAAAATAAAATCTTTAGCTTCGAATGACTGTCAACTCTGGGACACAATTGCGATAGCTTTCTGTCAGACAAGTCACTGTATAATCTCACTGGTTATCCTCCCAAAAATTTTACATGGCCCAAGTTGGTCTCGTGGTTGGCGGCTGTCGGCCTTTGTAAGGCAGGGCGCGGTACACGGAGCTCTTCCCACACACTTGACCATGGAACAATCATGGTGATTTGCAGATTCGGTGCATCGCCGCTATCAGATTCTTTGAGAGTTTGGGGGCGGCACAGTCCCGTATTGCCTATGGTGTCTTGTAATATAAGGGTATTTTGTATCCTTGACCTCATGACCCATTACTGTGATACCAGATTTACTATTCAGATTCAATTTACTGAGGAGACAGTGTATTGATCCTTTGGCATCATGATCATGCCTGGGCATAAGATCAAGACATCTGCAGAGAGAGAGGGGGGGTGGCAAGCACAGGCTTCACATTAGCCACATAGGGAATTACCTAAAAAGGACATTTCGTCCGGTCAGACAGCTTTCTTTCTTACGTCCTGGTCCTATAATGGCCAATAATGTGTTTTAGAAAAACCCTAGATGAAGTATGATTCTGGTCATTCTTTACATCTTGTGCCCGTTCTGTCTGATTTGTCGAGGCTATTATTGGTGACTGATTGGATGCTGTAGATGGAACAACTTGGAAAAAGAAGAACAGGATCGGAACCAAGCATCACACAGATCGAGGTACTTGGCTTGCTTAAAAATATTATTTAGATCTATCTCGGATAACAGGTAAATATTCCAGCCGAGAAAATAGCAAGTCGGCTAGATCGAGAAAGTTAATCGAGCAGATACTGGACTAAATGGAAATTTCCAAAAAAGAAAATGACAAAGACTTTATTCGTCGTGCACGCATAATCCAGTGTAATCTTTTGTCTCGCCCCATAACTTTTGGCTCTGGGCCTCCTGCAATCTTCAAGCCCTCTGACAAAGGCATGATGGTAAATAATTATCACATTCACATAAATACTGCTCGCCCTGTTTACTTTATCTTCTTCGTCCAATGCACTCAGCACAGGCCGCTTCTTTGAGAATCACTTACAAGTGCTGCTTAGTCAAGGTACATATTTACATTCTTAACATGCAGACCACACACACACACACTCTCTCTCTCTCTCTCTCTTTCTCAACCCAAGCTCCACTTGTCAGACAATTGCTTCGCCATGCAAAAGCCATCAAGTGACCCCAAACAACGGGAATGAACGACAGCCGCAGTTGCCTCTATGCTGCCCTTTTAGTCTCTAAGTTCATGTCCATATAATGACCCCCCAGGTAACTGACGAGAAGGACCACGGGGAGGCACTTGCGTATCTGTCAGTCTTTCTGTGATGGGCAGAGATTGACGGACAGACAGCATTGGGAGTGACTGCTCGACAAAGGCTGGCAAATTCAGGGCGGAGTATGTGCTTCAGTGTTCATGCTTGGGCTTTGTCCAGTGAGGAAACTCTTGTAAATGGCTATACTGTCTCCTGGACTCAGTAAAAAAAAAAGACATCGATTTCAAGATGAAAGAGAAAAAGAGCGGATTATTACCGACGTCCATGTTATTAATACAACGAGTGAAAATGTTTTGAAAGGTAAATGGAGGTGCACAAGGCAAGCAGAAAAACCGGGTGTGAACCTTGATAAAAAGGGTATATCCAGAGAGGCGGGTGTTGCTGATGGCGAACAAGAGAGGACATGTCAGCAAAGGTTTACACTAGGCTCAAAGAAGCCCCATCATTCGACAAGTTACATGGTAACAGTCCATATATAGTAAGTAAATATCATGTTATGCGTATAAGGAAAATGTTACCGCCTTACAGTTTCTAAAGCAGCGATGACAATTCGCTGCATTAGCATGCCTGGTATACTCGGCCATCTGCCCAGATCGAGTATTCAAGCGTAATGGCTTCTCGGGCTTGGTTCTACGTCGTCAAGCACCTCGTCTCCTCACACAGTCCAGACGCCTCCTCCCCCCAGTCTCACTTTGATATCTGCTATTGGCAAGTGGCATTCTGTTTTGTCCTCTATCCATCTCTCTCTATGATCAGCCCGAGGATTGCTGTCTCAACATTTCACCAACTGACATATAAATGCTATATTGATACTGACTGGTTGACACCAATCATCTCTCGGTAAGACTTCAGACGCGAGAAGAAATGGCCATACCGCCTTGTTCCGTACACCTCGCCGAAGGGAGAAGAGGGGGCCACCAGCCGAAAGATTGGATGCGAAGTCAAATTGAATCAATATTCGACAGTATTGAGGGGAGGAGAAATCGGTGTTGGTACGGCACAGCGTCGAGGAGAATTGAGCGGCCGGACTCTGGCACTTTGGATGGGGGTTTCTCTCCTCGAAGTGCAACTGCATCTGTGAGACAGATGGTGACAATCACTTTCACAATGAAATGCAAAGATGCCTGGTTGCGCTGATGGATGCTGACAGACTGCTTTCCTCCATTAAAGAGAAAAAAAGAAAGAAAACTCAGAAGTGAATTATCGCTAGTTCGTTTATTGCAATAATATTGTTATCTAGCTCTCCATCAAGATTTACATTTCAATTCTAGGTCTCAACCGCCGCAAACCATATCCATGTTTTTTTTCTTTTCTTTTCTCTTGCCCCATGCACCGGCATCTTGTTTCTTCGCCTACAAAGGCTTCCTAATGAGGTAATTCGTCCTTGGTAGTGATACGTGAGTGTTACCAGAACACGACGATAAATGCCTACAGATTTACGCGTAGAGCTCGGCCAAGGTATATATATATATATATATATATATATATAGGTAACTAAATAATCATGATATCTCGTGCTCTCTATCTCTCTCTCCTGGACCTCGATGGTGACAAAGTGTCGGAGCATCAGACAACATAAGATGAGTCTCTGTTTAACGATAGCCGGAGGGGGAGGGTGCCGATTGCCGTGTGGCTACCAGATGTCGTAAGTATCGGCATTAGCGGTGTTACTCGGCGCATCATCATCATCCGCATGTCTAATTGTATAACATGAGTCTTAAGACTTCTACATGGGCCCAAAACTTTTCCAACTACTAGCCTTCAACAGTCTGGCCGTCTGTTCATATATATCTACATTTTGACATGAAGACAATATTCAACTAAGAGATAATCGCTCACCCCTTCCTCTCAAGACAGATGCTCCAATCACATTCACTACCGTGCATTATTTTTTTCCACCAACATTCAGTTTGGAAAGTCATCGCAAGCACTTCTTGGCCTTGCCGGCATATAACTGATGGGAACTACTAGAATTCTGCGTCCTTGATTTTGGTGTCATGTCTTGATTTCTTCTTTATGGTCGGTGATTTCTTTGAAAATAAAGGTGAGAAGCACGAGGGGAACGAAAAAAAAAAAAGCTAAGCTTTCTGATCTGAGACTGTGCGTCTCGACAAAACAAGCCAATTTTGCCTACAATGAGAAATAAGTGATGAGCGGTCTTCATCTAGTAAACAATCTTGCGAGATGAATCGGATATAACCAATATTGATCCATGCATCGTAAGACAAAGATGCTATGCACGATGAATTTCTTTTTCATACAGATGGATCTGATCTGGCTACGCGCTTGAGACCATCGGTAACAACCCATTAATGCCATATCTAAAAGCTTGCCGAATAAACAGCTGGGGACAAAGGAGTATCGGTATTGCCTGTAATGCGACTCAGTTGCATCTGTCTCCTCCATTGTTCACGGCAGTTTTGTAGCAGCAAGCTCTTCAGGTTGGCTTGCTCCAAGACAACGGAACCGTGGTACCCGGAGCACAGAGCGCGAAATCCCTAAAAAATCCCTGGGACCAAGTATATATGGGTGGGAGGTAAGAAAGTATAGGGGACACACCGTTATATGTTTAATATGCAGGTTTGCGGCGTAGAATGTGAGAAGGTTGAAGGGTGATTGATCATATTTTATTGGCGATGGCTTTTACTTGTACATTTCATATATTGAGGAATAATAGGCACGGAACCCAAAAGAGCACATGTCCAGAAATGGTAAATGTGGTAGGGTTAGATACATGATGAGGGTTAACGAACATCAAGGTTTCACAGGACTCGACTAGCGTCGAAAAATATCGAATTGTTCCTTCCAAAATTACGGTTGTCCAACGACATTCGAGCAACTCAAAAGAAATAAACCGAAAACTAGATACTCGCGTGATTCTAAATTACAAGGTATTTACAACAAAAAGAAGATGATCCGAGGCGGACTTGAGCCGCCAGCCTTGTGTCCATTCACCCACTGAAATGAATGTTAGACAAACGTGATAACCAATTACACCATCAGGCCTCTTGTTGGAAGCAACCGGTTGCTGTCAGTAACAATGTTGTTTGCCACCACGCTGGTCTTGGTCAATTCACATGCAGGCAACCAGGAACAACTCAGACACAACAGCAAACAGGACGGCATGGCACTGATATAGACACATTGTGTTGGCCGCCTCACATTAAATCTGACTAGTTAAACAACACGCCGGCCCACATGTTTACACTTTGCACTTCCAAGGGTAACGGGCCATCGGCTCGTACATGCGGATCCCATGCAAACCTGTATGTCTACAATATCTATGTACAATCAAACCGCCTCAATGTGCTTGAAAAAAATTGTATGTGTTGAAAAATCCCTTCACCCGAGCCATCTGCACAGTACTTTCATGCCTACCTATATACATACCTACCTACATGATATGTAATTCCCAGAATGTCAGCCTGCATTTCCTTAGGGCCTATAAACACTACGGGCAGCCAGATACAGAAGCAAATAGTGGGACATGTGATATGAGATTCGGTGGGGCGGAGTTCCTTGCCTGTAGACGGGAACTTGGAGGATGAACATGTAACACAGGCAGGCCGAAGGATAAGCATTTAGCTGGGCTTTGTCATGCAAAGGGGGTATACGTGCAGATGTGATTGATGCGTGACTATGATCCGCGTGACTGGCTAGATAAATGTGTAGGTATGTATGTGTAAGCCCGTGGTCGACAGTGGGTGACGCTGATGGGATATCGGCATTTTTGGGGCCGACCGGGTGGAGAGGGATTGATAAAGGCGGTATGTATAGATGGATTGGTTATTTGTAAATTCTACAGAAACTTGGACTGGAAACAAGGTATTTATAGTTGTCATTTTTTGAGATTTGGAATGTAGATAGTCATATTACTTATACAACATAGCAACTTGACTTGACGAGTTGCGGTGTTACTGTATAGATTTGTCAACTTTGGGTGCATGATCAAGCCGATAGTTGATCATGTTGCTTGGATGACACAAAGAAGAAGCGTGAAGCCTTCTGAGAATATGTCTACTGGATGAACTAGATGTGAGCATCCAAAAAATTAGAGGTTTACAAGGGACCTTGAAAACAGACGGCAACTCAGAGATGTACAACTTATTGAAGTGACCGTTCTTCACAACCAACTTTAAGATCTCATCATACCCCCAATAGCCAAACTATGCTACATGAATATTGATTGGATGTGAATTCTTCAAGCCGGCATGTGGCGCTAGTCCCTTACTAAAGGTGAAGACCACAGACATGATTTCCCTGGAATATCATCACCTGAGGATATATGCCTCGAGAGTGAGAAAAGTTCGCTAATGAAGGACCTCAGCTTATTGATAGACCGTTGGTCAATATGCATGCCTTCAAGAAAGGCCATTTATCAGGAATCTGCCATAACTCACCAATGTACAGACTTGTATATGCCTCACTAAGAACTTTTCATTGGCCTACAGACAACCGGTACTTTAGGGATTGACAAGTTGCCGTATATATAGCCTTGTGTGGCATCATTGAACGTGGCTCATTAAGCCATTTGATAATCACTTAGCAAAGGTCATGTACATACATGGATACGCCACTGGCTTTCCCGGCCAATCAGCAAAGCCCACACAGCCTGACAACACATGTGTACTTGTCGAGTGGCTGGGGCTATACCTGCTCAAATTAGGAAATGCTTGTTATATGTAGATATAATGCTGTAGAGGGGTGCGTGATAGATGAGTCGTGATTGTGATAGATTATATGTTTGATTATAAAATTAAAGTAAGGGATTCTCCAAAACAGAAAAGCAAGTCGTCATTTTCCAACCCGTAAGCCGAGATCAAAACCAGAAATACAATGGATGCACAATGCAACTCGACTCAATCTTAAACAAGTGTTGGCAAGATGTGCTAGAAGCTACAGATAATGTATAACACGCATATTCCCAAACGGCAGCCGCAAACACCCACAACAAAAAGAACAAAAGCAGGGCATATGTGACAATATACCCAATGACAAACCCGGCAAATAAATGATCATAATCCTCCGAATACATTTTTGCAGGAAGCTGGATTGTCCAACACCGTAATCGATGATAGGGGTCATACGGTCAATGTACCAGGCTCGATTAGAGCTAAAAACGAGGCGGCAAAAGCAAAAAGGAAGAATGATGCCCCGAGGTATAGGGTATCAACGGGATATCAAGGTCTGGAAGTGGGGCGCCGTGACACAGAGCTAAGTAAGCAAGGGGGGATAGGGATTTCGGTCATGGGTATATCTGTCTATCTATATATTTATGATGGGAGTTGACCATCGGAGAATTGATATGTTGCGGATTCCCGGTGGCAGATAGATAGGTCGTTTTGGGAAAACGCTCAAAAAGGATGCATTTTTGAGGGCCGGCCTCACGATCTCGCTTGCAATAGTGAGATAGATGGTTAGTCAGATGGTGTCTATAATTGTTTAGTCCAAAGAGGAAAGGCCCTCTTTGGCGATAATTATATATCTGGCAGGTATCGGGTGAGAATTTTAGAGACACACCGGATATGACAGCTACGACGTCTCGGCAAAGCGATCCATATTATCTACTGATGTCTCTAAAGGTATACATTTGTCGATACTCCGAGACATCTCTATCTTTAAATGAATGGCTTCATAGCATGTCAACATGTGCTCTATTCTAGAGATAATTGAGTCTGTTGTGCTGGCCACGGCAGCCGAAATAGTCAAGCTTAAAACTGAACCATTTCCTGTAAGATATGGCAAGATCGGGCACCATCTTTCAAGATGGTTCATGTGTATACAGCAAGGTGCTTCTTTTCTTTTGTTTTACTGAATAAATGACGGGTGCGATACATATATCTAGAAAACGCCACCCTGTGATAAAAATCTCAAGATGGTTGTATCTTGAGGGATAACAGGCCAATACAAGACCAGAAGAATCTGGAAGCGGCACAATGGCATGATTTTGCAACGTAAGGGAGGAGAGTATTGTCCTCGAGATGTATGTAGATATATAGACAGGTCGAGGCCAATGTTAATAGGGGTTTGTTAAAACAGATTAGCAGCAGTGTAAGACACATCGTATAAGCGATGGTGATGTCTCAACGTCACAGCTTACTGAAGCACAATACAGTTTCAGTATGAGTCTCTTTATGCTAATGACCCTATATTTGTTGACCAAATCTAGCATCGAATTGTCATGGGATTATGAATCTGATACAGTCGAGTTACATTCATGAAGAGATGCAAGGAGTATTCCATATCGTCTTCCCGACCAACCACTGGCTTGACAAATGACTATTCTTTTGCAAGAGCTTTCCTGTGGAGTATTAGAGCGAGCAACCAACCAGTCATCGAGTCCCGCCTCCTTTATAAGTTCACAGTACCAGTCACATGTAGGGAGAAACGCTACCACCTCCATCTCGGACAAGACTTACTGAGAGAAGAAATTGGGCCCCGCCAACCGACGGTGGGGTCATAAAACATCAAGGGAGAGACTACGACGGCCCAAAATTAGTTTCTGGTTTCTGGCGCTTAACGCAGCAACAGGTATTCCGTAGACGGGATTGAGGCCCGTTTAAGGAGGAGAGTTTTGTTTTTGATTTGTCGCTAATCTTGATATTATGTGGGTGTTATAGGCCTCTCGGAGCGAATATACCACCACTACCATCAGTTGGTGATCGAATAGAGATAGACTATCCGATGTGCAGCACATTTGTCTGCCGCAGGTCGAAAACAACTCAGATCGCTGGAAATAACGTAGGATCATTAATCTGATATTCCCGTTTACTCTCAATAAATTTCCTATCGGCTCCGGGGCTTGTAGGAATAACGGAAAAGAATAAGGAAAGACGGTGACATTTGTCACCTTGCTCTTCCTAACATTGATACAACATGACTTGTGTATGCGCATGTGCATGTATGTGAATGAAAAAGAAAGAGAAGGACGAGACCAACTTGGTAGCAGCAGCAGCGGCCTGCATCTTGACTGGGGTTACTTTGCCTGATGGCCCTTTGCATCCGAGCCGTAGTCTTTCAGCGGACACTGGGTTGGATTAAATAACAAGTCGGATTTAATGGAGGTGAGACCGCCGGTGGGGTAGCAATAGCAGGGAGGGGAAATAAGGCAAGGGCGAGACTCTTAAGGAAATTTTCAGTCTGCCCGTAAGCTCTAGAACGCAGATTGTCAATCTCGTGATGTTGGTGGGGGATGCAAGGAGTTGGCTAGTTTTGAGAGTGAGATAGCGTTGTTGTTTGATAGATAGATATTTACTGAGATATTCAATATGAGGTTACTGCGGGGAGGTGAGTGTTGTTTGTGTACGCAAGTCAATGTTTCTTGATTCCCTGCAACTTCCAAGTAAATTTTGTTTTTGCCTTGAATTGTACGCAACTTGGCTGGACAAAATGGGAAATTTCCAGCAAAGAGGATCACGTATAGGGAGGGGACCCTTGAGTAGAGCCCGAGTAAAGCCCTATGCGATGACAACGTTCATCTGTGTATAAGTGATGTATATATTGTATATATATATATATATATATATATATATTCTCATAGTACTTCTCAGGTTTTCCTAAGTTGGTGTTAGATAATGACTGGTATGATTTAGTGCCAAGTCTTCCCAGTCCCTACACATCATTTTATTCAGCGTTGACATGCTTCATGAAGTTTAGAGGTGCAGCATCAAAAAGTATATCAACTGTACGTGCCTACATAAATAAATAAAGATGAAAAATCTGACCCAAAGTGAACAAAATCATGATACAAAGTACTTCATGCCTAGGACTTGGTCCAAATTACTGAATAGGAAAGTGGACTCGGTGGTGACGATAGGAAGCGGCATACAAACCAAAAACAAGAAAAGAAAAAAGAAAGAAATATGCATCAGGTGAGAACGAGGTGGAAGAGTGCGGTGACATGGAAGGGTTGGATGCGAGGAGGAGTGAGGTTGTAAGCTGAACAGACTTGATCATGGGAAGGAATAAGAGGGAGTGAGAGTGCAAAAGACAAAAGACAAACGGCAGGAAAAAAGTGAAAGAAATGACGAGTTCTAGGCTCGAGGAAAGCATAAATTCAGGCAAAAACAAGACAAGCAAGAATACTCACTGCATTTTTGAATAGGCCACTCTAACTTTGCTAGATACGGCCACTCGATTTGTTCTATCCACCCGCCGACTACAACTCCAGATCTCCACCAACGACAAAACTCACCACCCCAATCCCATCTTCTTCATCCAACTCCATCCATCTCAA
Source organism: Ambrosiella cleistominuta (assembly GCA_017139545.1). Taxonomy (NCBI): domain Eukaryota; kingdom Fungi; phylum Ascomycota; class Sordariomycetes; order Microascales; family Ceratocystidaceae; genus Ambrosiella; species Ambrosiella cleistominuta. Next base: position 174,656 of record JABFIG010000023.1, on the reverse strand, counting down.
TCCCCATCTCCCCCACCATCCCTCCCACGCTAAATCCATATGTTCCAACCCCAAGAAACCTGATCCATCACTTTATCATAAAAAAGTCAAAAACTCCCTCCCCTCCATCTTTAGATGGGATTCCTCCTGCACCGACAACGATCTCTATTAAGAACCCGCTATACGTAGAGAGATTTCAGACGATCGGGTGGAATCAGAGCAGTCAGAACGACAAAACTCGCTGGATTGGGTATAATTGGGGAGTGTAAATATTTATGTAGACATTTGCTACAGGGGCTTGTGGCAGTGACGACGAAGAATCTGTATATCTATCTGACAAACTTGTCTGTACATTAAGATCATGAGCAAGGAGTATAGTTGCTCACACACTGGCCTTTCTTATGTAGAAGCTGGATATCAAGAATAGGAGCATCAATATGTCTTGTCAATGTCACTTCTGAGCATCATGTTCCACAATAACAAACAAGTGTCAATACACCACTTGCAGTTCTGGCGTTTGTATCCGTTTGAATCCGACCGACCGTCAAATCTCCGACCACACCCCCTCCCCCCTCGCTACCCTCAAAAAAAGTCACATTCACTGACCGTATGTCGAGCCTTTTCTGTTATTTCCTAAAATTGGCCCCGCACAGTAAAGAACATTAATCCAAAAACCAATATCACAACTTGTCACTGGCGGATGTAACTCCAAATGACTTCTTAGAAAATACCTGTCTGTCCCTGTTGCGTTCGTGGATTTCCATTGTCAGATAACCCTGTTGTAGCCGTAAATAGTCACATATAGTTAACCCTAATTATGCACAAGACGCTTTGCCTAAAGTGATTTCTGGTGGACATATGCAGGGCTTGGTTTCGTAGATATCCTATTGCGGATATTTATTGCCTATCGCACATTCTAATCTCGCGTTCATCTCACACACTAGAAAGTCGCTCCAGACTTTCACTTCACGTCGATCCCCACCTGCTTTTCCAAAACACACCAAGAGAAAACCGCAACCCCAAACTAAGCTATTCGCAGATAATGGAGATCGACGAGACGGTGCATGCCGTTTGCTCCGGATATATAATGAGATATTGGTGACAACACCATAAATCTACAAAAGTTGCGACATAATGACTAAGGACGCAACACCGAGAGACAAAGATAAGCACCGAGGTTATCACTAATGAACAACAGTGGGTGGTCGTTGAATCATCAATTCAATTCAATCGGTCCATATCAATCCAAGATTAAGGGCCCGGAGAAAACCCTAAGAACAATATTGCAAAAAAACTCACAAGTAAAACCCAAGTAAAACAAACGCCCAACACCATGCAAACCCATAAAACTTCATTCATCAACCAAATAAGCAATCATTCAGTGGGTAATGATTCTCACTGTTTGTAACAAGATGCCAAAGAACAACCCTCTAGCAACTTCCTCCATCTGCAAACAGTCAAACAGACAGCCCAGGGCATCCGCCGATGCCTTTTCACCCATGACACCCTTCAAGGCTTCCGGGACACCACTCTTGATAAAAAGTGCCCTGGCCTTGACTCTGAGTGCCTCCTTCTCTTCTGCCGTCATCTCTGCAGGCCAAGCAGCAAGCTCTTCAGGAGTAGGCATGGCGTTCTCTCTGATCTTGGCAATGTAGCCAGCAAGACCCTCATCTGAGGTATTGGCATCGAGCACAGCAGTTTGCATCATTTCCTGGATAGAAAGTAGAGACGGGTTACCCGGACGCAAGAGGAACGACTTCGCTGCAGTCAAGAGCGTACGGCGGATATTCCAGGCTGAGGACAAGGTGTACAGCTCGTTGATCACGGCAAAGACAAGCTCAATAGCCACCCGGGTTTCGGACTCCGAAAGAGGAGGATAACGAGGTTCCCTTTTGGTCTCAGTCTTGACCTCTTTCTCTGTAGTAGTTTCCATCTTCTCTTTCATAGTTGGAGGGACTGGTACAGAACTATCCGAGAAAGGAGCTGGCTTCTCACCACCAAAAGTACCAGTGCGGCCCAACACAGCACGAGCACCTTCACTATCAGCATTGATAGTGTCACCGCGATCTCGGGTCTTACAAAACACAGTATCCTCTGCAGCCTCGTCCATCTCATCAGGCTTCGGAGGCAACTTAAGACCTTCCATTACAAACCCAGATGCAATACTAGGCGATCTGGGAGAACGCAATCCAATGACACTGCTGGCCCGACTGTGCTCACGGCTGGCACGACCAGAATTCGATATCCTCTCCCAGCGATCAAAGTGGCTTCTGCAGTCATCAGAGCTATCGGCAGGTGTTGGTGACATGGACTGGTAGGAAGGACGACGCTCCATCGGTGCAACCTTCCCAGGCTGAACAGAAATGACAGACGAGCGCGTAGAATCCATAGAGGCACGAGTTAGAGAGCTATGGGCCTGCGAAGCAGGAGATAGAGTGACACTGTTTTGAGGTTGACTCTCAACAGCAGCCGCAGGAGTATGCGGAGTGGTTGGTTGGGGAGAAGGCGTGAGAGCCTGTTGCTGAGAAGCACGCTTGCCGAGGTTACCAATAGAGCCGAAGAGACCACCTACCACGGCCTTGCTGCCCTGGAAAGCACCTTTGGGAGCATCGGCGACGGCATCAAGGACATTGCCCATAGCATTCCAGCCAAAGATACCCTTCTCAGGAACCTTGGGCATACCTTGGTCCTTGTCAAGGAATCGCTTCATGCCTTCAGACTCAGCAAGAGACTGGAACCAACAGGCATCGCGGAGATACACTTCCAAAACCTTGCGCAGAGACGAGCGGGTGTTGTTCTTCCATGACGGAAGCGTCGCATGTTTCTCAAGGAAAGCGGCAGCGCCCGAAACAGAAGCAATGCGGCGGAGAATCTCATGTAGAGATTCAAAGTCACTGTACTTTCTCACAACCATCCATCCAGGATAAACCGAAGACGCAGGTTCAGCCTGAACAAGATACTCCCAGTTGGGCTTACCGAGAAGCTTCCAAGTGCTGTCGGTATCATCATCATGAACCGTAATCGTAGCGTTGTGAAGTGTGAGTGGGGCCTTTTCAGCAGCTGCAGCCTCTTCAGGGAGAGGGTCAGACATTGGTGGCACCATTTGGTCGAAAGAAGTAAAAGGCCGCAATTCGTTGATGGAAGATGGCTCGATGTTTTCAGCTTCGTTGGATTTAACTGATTCAGTAGGTGGTGAAGTCGGAGTAACAGGCGTGCGGATGGCATCGCTTGAGTTAGAGTCTTCGCCATCGACTACCGAGAACGTCTTACTGTTAGAATCAGAGGCTGTCTTTGGACGCTCTTCCTCCATGCTCTTGGACCGCTGAGCTTCTTCTTTGGCAATCATCTCATTCATCCGTCTCATCTCTTTCATAGCTTTTCGCATTTCGTCTGCCGCCCGAGCTGCACGTTTGTGGGAGACATTCGGACTGCTGTGGGGACTGGATGTCTTCTCTGACTCATTTTCCTTGGCCTGCTTCTCTGCTTCTTTCTTTCCCTTCTTCTTAGCCTCTTCCTTGGCTTTCAGATCCTGTTCCTTTTTCTTAGCATCGGGCCCGGTTTGCATGCCAACATCAATGACTTGGTTGAAATCGGGTTCACCAGCTTCTAGCATGTATACAATCCACCCATTGATCCATTCGGGACGAGAGCAGCTGAGAAGTGTCTTTTCTAGAATTACGCTAGAGAAGATCTCACGCAAGAAGATGCGCACTGGATCACATTCCAAGATTGGCCGATCAAGGTACGTCAGCATATCTTCCGCAATGGTCTTAAGTTTGACAGCTTGTTGACGCTGGTTGAGCAAGTGGGCCAAATTGCTCTCCGGATTCTCGGCAAGATAGTCATACACAATGTCCGTAGCATTAGTGTTTCCGTCTGATGGGATGTTGGCGAAAGCATGACTAAGTTCGGAAAGGAAAACAATCAACATGGAGACCGAATTAGTGACGAAATCCAAAAAAACATCGGCCGGTCTCTTGCGGGCCACATGATTCGAGATGGCAAGGATATAAGAGGTCAATGCCCGGCGCACTGAAAGCGAAAACGACCGATCAGACGGTACGATTGGCGAGTACCAGTATTTGACGTAGTCTCGAATAGTAGCGTCGATCAAATTTTTCAAAGCATCCCGGGTCTGAGGAGGGAAGTCGTCCAGCGACGAAATGATCGCTTCTTCGTCGAGCGCTTCGTCAGCCTTCAGATATTTGGAAGGCTCCTTTGTTTTAAGCAGCCGCTTCATGAGCTCTGCTCCGGTTTCTATACGGATAGCACGGGTTTGTTGTGGTGTCCGGCCATCGTAAGATATGTAAAAGACAATGCCAGCAACAGCACCAATGAGCAAAAGACCCAGACGTCCAAAGATGAAATATGTAGCAGTAGCAACCCCAGTTACCGTTCCGATCAATGCATTTGGAGACGCTGTCGCAAAGAAATGTAAAGCTTTTGAAATAAGATCCGCTTCTTCTGCCATGATCTTCTCAGGGACGGTCGGCTCTTTCGGCTCCTGAGTCGTAGGCTTGGTCTCTGATGTTGAGGGGGCGTCTTTTGATTCGGCAATCTCGCTCTTCTCGATTGACAAAAAAGGTGCTGACTCGGAGGTTTCTGGTTCAATTTCCGTGACGGGGTTCTCTTCGGGTAGCGATGACTGGGCTGTTGATGTCATGGTATCTGTAAGTTGGGTTTCTGACGGAGTATCCGGGACTGCTGGGTCGGATGTCACGGCGGGAGCCGGAGCAAGTTGCGGCGCATCGGACATGGTGGTTATTTGAAACTAATATTGAATTCAAACAGACCAAACGTGGTCTCGCGATTATGTTGCACGTAGCCGATCTAATATGGCCTGTCTCAGAGCCAGACAGGCAGCAGGGCAAGCGGCTGGTGGGTAAGGGCTGCAGGAAGTTAAATGATGTGCGTTTCTGCAGTAGTACAAACGATAATGGCCGGTTGGGATGAATATATGCGAAAGAATGGATATAACGAGTAATCAATGCGCCTGGCCTCGTTAGAATCAGACGTCAGTATTCTGTATATGTGATACAAGAAAACAAAACCAAAGATATGTGAAGGGATGTGTGAAATTCACATGCCAACTTACGAGTCAAGCCTTGTATGTATGGTAGCGGGGTCGAAATGCGAAAGAACTGATAAGGAAAAAAATGGCGGAGCTGTTAGAAAACGACGATGATCATGCTGGAAATATAAGAAAATAATGGAAAATGGCAATTGAACTGAAGATTTTGTGACCGTGAATATTTGACCAAAAGTTTAGGACTGGCTTTATCTTATCAGAGATATAGGTGGCAATTACATCTGCAAGCAGCGCTGTGCCACACGTGATTAGCTAGTTGAGACGCTATTGTTCTAAATAATCAAGACGGAAGGCTTAGACGATTGAGCTCCAATTCCAAGGGAAAATCTGACTATTATCAAAAGTATTCCCCAGATTTTTTTTTCAGCCCTCCAACCTGGCCCAAATATGGTCATATCGCTCATTTGTTGTCCCTGAGCCTTTGCGGGACTGGCAAGCTATCAAGTCTTGCAACCTATGCAAAGCATGGAAGCATAATCGGTAATTGAGGAGGATTTTCCCATCCAAAACTCAAGGCGACAAACGGATCAATACTTGACAGCAGGACGGCGGAAAGAACTACAACGGGGCTGGAAGGTATATGTGCGCGCCGACATAGGCAGCAGGATTCTTAAAGAAAAGCCTGAGGGTACTGTGTTATATGGTGCTGTAAATCTTAACACATATTTGTGGTGGTATATATTTCCATTTCCAGGTGACGAACTTTGACAAATTGACAAATGTTCTGTTTGACTGAAGCTTCATAAATTCCTCTCTGCACCGTTTGAATTTTGTTTGAGCTAATCCCTGTCAAACTTGCGGTAAATCACGTGTCATAGACAGCCCTCTAACCCAGGAAACGCGTTTAGTCCTGGTCCCAAATAGGAAATATTGATTCTGCACCCATTTAAACATACTCTGACCGCGACAATTTGTTTCCATATTCTGTCCACCCCCAAGCTTTTCAAATGTTTTGTCGTCCTCGTCTTTTGGGAACCTTCTACACAGCCATAATAATGCCTCCCTACAGCAAGAAAGGTGGTTGGAAGGGTGGCAAGCGAGCTGCCTCGCGTATTGAGAATAGTGATGCCTCGGGTGATGAGGGTGCGGGGACAGCAAAGAGAACCAAGACCACCACCAACTCTTCTGGGACTGCTGATGGCGAATCGTGGCAGGTAAGAGTTGTTTCCCAATAAGTTATTCTGTGAGACTTGATGACTGACTAGTTACTGTACAGCTCTCTGCCAAGAGAAAGGTCGGCCTCAGTGACTTTAACGGGTCGATATATGTGAATATTCGCGAATATTACGAGAAAGATGGTCAGGAACTTCCTGGAAAGAAGGTATGAGCATACAATTATGGCTTCTATTCAGTACCGAGACTGACTTTTCTCAGGGCATCTCTTTGAACATTGAGCAATATCTGGCTCTGGTTGATGCTATCCCGAAGATCAACAAGGTTCTCCAATCCAAGGGCCTCATGGATGGTGATGAGAATGAAAAGGACGAAAAAGCGGACAAGAAAGATGAGAAGGGGAAGTCTGATGACGAGAATAACAAGACCAAGGTTAACGAGGAGGAAGAAAAATAAGCCCTCGTATTTTTATTGTTATGACGAGGGCGGGCTTGGCGTGTATCTCCGGAATTTTTCGTCTGCAAGTGTAGAAATAGAACCAGTGATGGGTAATGATTTAGATGATTTAGATTCACTTTTGTCCATATAGACTCGATTTCTCTGCGTTGAAGCCAGATATCAAATATAGCGTAACTTTTAGTGCGCTGCAGTGCTCAGTGCTACATGCTACTATGTCGCCGCAAGCCATTACCCAATGCAAAGTTCTTATTATAGCACCTAGATTTATGAGCACCGATTTTTTGTTCGGTGCCTAATATATGGCATGACTTGTAGGTTGGTAGTCAGAATCCGGGGCGGTTCAAATTACCGGTCATTGTGAATTTCGCACCCACCCCGACACTTATTTTCAGCCTTGCATCCATTATCATTGGCCGCCTCACCACAAGGCTGATGTTCAGCTCACCCTCTAACCAATTAAAATACTTGTTTCGGAGCTATTGACGATCCTTTACAAGGTTAAATCGGATTATACGTTATCCGGAGGATCCGCTGTAGTACTGGTCGATGGTTTTCGGGTTAATAGACACTAATCCGCACCTAACACCTCGGCAGCAGAATTTCACAACAGCGATGACCCGATCCTATACTTTACATTAGTTCTACAGCAGCTGAAGGGGGAAGAGTACATAAAACGGCAGGATCCTTCCACAGCTGTGAAACCTGATTTCTCTGTTGTTCTGTTAAAGCGTATCACGGGCAAAATGACGTCACCAGATAAAGCCAAGTTGAAAGATAGCAAGACGACTGCCGTCAACGGCATCACCCTTGTTATCATGACAGGGAAGATTCTCCTTCCGATCGTGGCGGCTTCAGGAGCTTATGCTGCTTATCGCATTGATTGGCCCACCGTGCTCCGGCACTTCTTCCTCGGACCCGGAAAATGGAGCCGTATAGGGATGCTCGTCTTCTCCATTGTCAACTGGAAGGGGATGCCCTTTATGTGGACTGTGAGTACTTTCTGCCGCTCCAATAGTGTCTAACCCATTACTGATAATCCGCTAGTACCGCATCTGGAAAGCCGTCATCATGCACTCCTTTGTCCGGTCGGCGCCGCCCTGCACCCCGGCGACTCTCTATGCCCCCATCATTGCGGAATCTCGCCCATCCATTTTCGAGATTGACTACAACCTGCACAAGTCAAACTCTACCTACTTTGCCGACTTAGACGTCTCTCGTAGTCATCTAGTCTCCTACATCTTGCGTCAAGGCATGGCCAACGCCGCCAACAACGTTAACACCAAGATCATTACCGATCCCTCGACAGGACTTCCCGCCTACGGCTCGTTCAACATCTGTCTCGGTGCCGCACACTGCAGTTGGAACCGTGAGATTCCTCCCGGAAAGAAATATGAGGTGTGGACCCGCGTGTTGAGCTGGGACCGCAAGTGGTTCTACATGGTCACGCACTATGTTCCGGCCGGTCTCGGCCATCCGACTTCTTACCTTGATCCCAAGGCCGGTCGTCTGCAAAATGGAAACGGCACCCCGAAGGAAGGATGGGAGAAGAAGATTTACGCTACGGCCGTCAGCAAATATGTTTTCAAACTTGCGCGCTTGACTATCCATCCCGCCATCTTATTGGAAGCCTCTGGTCTTTTACCCGAGAGACCAGGCGGTTGGAAGCGGGAGGAGTTGGTTGATGTGCCTGAGGATGATGTTATTGCTGAGGAGCCAATTCGTCCTGATGGTGGAGATCCAGACTGGTGGTGGGTTGAGTGGCGGCGTCAGGAGGGGATGAAGTATGCCAAGGGATTCCTGAAGTTGAATGAACTTACTAGCTACTTTGATGGTGGTGTTGGTCCCGCTATTGGTATCTTCAACCCGTGTTAAATAGAGCTCTAATAAAAGATAGCCGTGCCATGAAAAAATACAACATTTCTAAAAGATAATATGATTTTCTTTGCTGACATTAGTGGCAAGTGTAGTTGTTTTTGGTGATATGAATTTTCAATAACATGAGATTACAGTTGAAAAGAAATAATGAAGTGCTGGTTTTAATATGAACTTGCATTTTGTTTATTTGAACTCTCAACATCTATTAGAAACATGGAACCGGTCATTTCTGTGTTCCCGATCCGACCATGCTGAAGTAAACCTGCATCTCTAGACCTCGGTGCCCTTAAAACCGAGACATATCAAAATCTTGAGCGCGGAGCCGAGACACAAGCAGTCTTTCATCACCATAGTACCTCTCGGCGCCACCCCTGACGCTGACAGAGTGTAGTCTTTACTCCCTTGGCGGTCAGGATAAGTTGCTTACAGAGCAAGGACAACGGCAGCGGCAACAGCCATGCCAGCGGCACCAACCCGCTCAGCACCGTTGGCAACAACGGGGGAAGAGCTGGAGGGGACGGCGACACCACCACCGGTAGAACTGGCACCGGTACCAGAGGCAACAGGGATGATGGTGGAAGCGCCAGTACCAGTGGCGACGGCGGCAGTGGTGGAAGCAGCGGTCGAAACGACAGAAACAGCGGAAGAAGCGGAAGAGACGGAAGAGGCAGCGGTCGAAACGACAGAGACAGCGGAAGAAGCGGAAGAGGCGAAAGAGGCAGCGGAGGAAACATTAGTGGGGGGCGAAGATGCCTTAGAGGAAGGAGCAGCAGTGGAGGAGCCGGAGCCAGAGCCGGAAGAGATGGCAGCGCAGATGGCCTCAACAGCAGAGACAATGTCTAATGGAATGTTAATTTAACTGTCTCGATAGCATGAGAGGATAACATCAAGTTAAACATACTGGGAAGCTCAGAGGAATTGCAGGCGTTCTGTTCCAGGATGCAGGAGGCAGCGGGAGCCTGGATCTGGCTCAGCTTGGAACAAGAGCAAGAGTAGTCGCCCTCCCCACAGCCAGCACTGGACTCGGCCTTCTTGATGCAGGGAAGGGCGCAGGAGGGAATAGAGGAGGTGTCAACGGCCGCGACGGCGGTGGCGAGAGCGAGAACGGCAGCGGAGAACTTCATTTTGAATATTAGTTGAAATAAAACTATTATGTTTTTTGTTTATTGATGATAGAGGGAAAAAAACAAGAACCGGAACTTTGAGGAGACAGAAGATGGGAGCTTCAGTTCCTTCTTATAGACCCCGACAGCCTTGGAAAGTGGAAGGTTATGGGTGGGGAGTAAGTGGAGAGCTACGGGATGTATGGATGAATCCCGTATATTTCTGTATGTGTCTGAGGGGGGGAAGGGGTTAAGGCCAAAACTTCTGTCATTTTGCGTAACGAAAACATCTGCTCTGGGATCTGGAACCGCCTCCGCTGTGAAAAGAACTCCTTAATAGCAAATTCCGTGGCCTGAAAAGAACACGGGACTGAAGTTGACACCCCCAGCACAAGGGCCTTTTGGTAGGTTTTCCTGCAGCTGGGCCGTCATCTCCAATGTATAGTTAATATATATGTAAGAATTACCGGATCTAGCCCGTTGCAGCTGTGTACCTGGCGGTAAATGTATTTATTTACAAGAGAGGAGCTATTTCATCACCGCGGAAAGACTGTTCCACTTGTAAAGGAGGGCTAGAGATACATTCGGCCCCAGATTCTACAAGTTTCCCCTCGTTTCGTGGAGGAGAGAAGCATCCATTTTGCTTTCGGTTCGTATTGATCTTGGAGCGGAAGATGGAATTGGGTTCATTTTACCTCGCATATAAGTTGGAGATGGTGTGGATGAAAGTGGAAATTATGCCTGAGCGAACCAATTACGGATTTTGCAGTCAACCGCTGTGTCTAAAATTCTGGGGTTAAAATTTCGAATGATACGATGAGATCATGCATATGGAATCCTGACAGAGCTAAGAGATTTAAGGTTATGTCGGTCTGAATGTTGCTCGCAACATGAACTATGACAAGACCACAGTTGTGTTACCAACAGGGACCACCGCTTTTAATTCTCCAGAAACAGTAGGATGGAGCCAAAACTTTGACAGTTGACATGATGCCTCCAAGCAGATCCCATTGTTTTACACCAGCTGACGTGAATTTGTGTATATGATATGAATCACCAAAGTCAACTGACAAATAAGAGAACATCATGATGTTTTATTTCCATCCCCAGCCTCGCCGTAACTCTCAATCACAAATAATTTTGGCCATCACCTCCATCTTCACCTCCATCAGTCTTTTCGGATTTTCTCTCTGAATTTTTGTTGGGAAATATCAAATCCTTCATCACTTATACCCACTACCAACAGCAGTTAACAAGGATATTTATACACAGGTAGCACCCAAGAGACATGGGCCAAACTGGCTGATCCTTTCGGCTCTCACTCAGCCCCGTATTTTACATGCAAATCGATCATTCCTTCAAACAGCCAACATTTGACAAAAATTCATATAATTTCTTTTTCAACTCCTTGATGAAATGAAATCATTTGTTGATTATGATGTAATCTACATAGCCCTTGTGTTCTGTTCAAACTCATGTTGGACGTCACTGCTTCCGGAACTGCATACTCTTTTTCTTACGTATAACATATTGACGTGACGTTTGAGTCCAAGCTTGCCCCACATAACCCTGTCAAAATCTTAGTGGTTTATTGCCACTCAGCATGTCAGCTGCGTTGTCAACGATTTTAACTACTAGCCACCAATGAGCTTCCATCACGACATGGTCTTCAGAAACTGACTGTAAGACTTAAAAAAGGCATTTTTATATCCATTATCAAAGTCTTTTATTTATTAGTTAGCTAAGTTATTTAATAATTACTGGCGAATCTAGTAATTTGTCTTTACGAGATAATGTGGCAGGATCCTCCAAACGTCAGCTTCTCAGTGCATTCTCTTAATAGCTAAATCTTGAAATCAAACAAATTCTTATGGGAATTTCCAGTCATTTACCTTTAACCACAGATCCTTGAGTTACCATTAGTGACCTATATAAAAAATATGTGGGTTTCCCCTCACTACCACTTTGAACGGCCCGAAATTGGAGAACATGTCTAACTAAGCACAACATTACCCGAACCCTCGTAAATCATTTCATTTCCAACATCGACACATTATCAAGTCTTCCTAATTGTCACTAGGGCTGATCAGTAAATAGTTATAAATCTGATTTGGGCTTGTAGTCTGTAGTCCAATGTAGGTGCGCCGGTAATGTCCCAACACATTGTAATGGAGTCATGAGGACCTCAAACAATCCCATGATTAGGGTATCAGCTATCCTTCCATGATCTTCATTGGCATAGACTCGAGGTTGTACAATGAAGTCAAGCTGACTTGCAGTGCCAAGAATTGAATAGATAGAGATAGATCCAGTCATATTCTCCTGTTTCTTTTTTGAGGCTTTCATCGCCAAGAGAATGTCGCGTGCACCTCCGGGCCAAGCATGAACAGCCGCCTCGCGTTTTTTCCCCATGTGGTGTGGAGACTTTCAAGATCAAGCTTGAAAGTTGAAAGTTTGCTGCTGCTTCACGTAAGACAAGAACAAGCTTCTTCAATTAGAAGTTATATCCCTGGTATTATATGACTACTTAGCCAACAAAATCATGAAAACTTTGATCGCAATAAGCTTTTAATAATCTGTCAAAAGGGGTACTTTGATTCAAGCTACAGAACAATACAAATGTATACCATGAATAATTCCCCAATATCGATTATTTCCCCTTGTGCAAACTGTTTTCAGATACCCAAATTGGGGTTCCGTAAATGTTGGAGATGAGGTGGCCGAACCCGAGGGTGATGGGACATCACATGCTGATATATGGCTGATGTGTGGAAATATTTGCATTTGGTATTAGAAAATATGCATTTTGATACCAAAGTGGCATATAGTGACAAGTCCTTAAGATATAACTTGAGTCAGATCTTGTCCGATATCATACAGTTTGCAGATTGAGAATTTAAAAAGAAACTTAAGAATCTTTTACTTTAGGCTTACCGGCATCTATGTAACGGGTCTTGTGGTCTAGTGGTATGATTCTCGCTTAGGGTTCACCCTAAAGCAGTGCTTGCGAGAGGTCCCGTGTTCGATCCACGGCAAGACCCTGTTTTTCCTTCATTTTTCTTAATGGCCTATTAGGGTTATAATCCATCTTAATACGACGCAATTTATAGACGAAGTATCAAAGGAAATACAACATTGGATTTAGTATTTTTCTGTTCTCTTTTTGTACTTTCCGTGTGTTGATAACATAACACTTTTCTACAATAATAAATACACAGTATTTATCCATGGGTTATAACTTCAGACTTCTGGTCAAGGTTCAGTGTTACGTATATACCGTAATTAAGAGACCTGCGCGGTGTATATCACACCGGAATGGTAGTCCTGTTTTTTCATGCGATATCCAAAGATAGTCAAATACGGATATGAAATACAGGTAGTTGTAACTTCAAATACATTGATATGAGTCTTATATCAGGGTACTGGTGTGAGTGACATAACCGATAGTGTAATATTGAACATTACCAGGGTCTAACTTCTTCGAGATGATGGGAATATTCAATATAGGATACAAACAAAAGATAAAGTATGCAGTGCTTCTGACTACTAGACTATTATAATATCTTGTGCAGACATACGGAATGGTTAGTGTTTGTTGCCAGTTATCGATGTTAAATCTTGGTCGACATACCTATTCACGACAGAAAGTATATTCATCTACAAAAAAGGAGAAACAATCCGCAGCCAGAACAGCAAGTTTAAAGATGTTGATGTATATGGTTAGCTAATAGAACAACTAATATATGTAGAACATCGCGAACCGAGGTTGCGGACGAGAGGAAAACTATGTATTATGCTTACAATACAGCATATACATATATGGACCAGAATGTCGATAACTTGACATCAGCACACATTCCACGACAGCAGAGTTTTATATGGTTACCTAATACAACAACAACTCAATTCACATGTAACATGCATGTTATAGCGGTATACGACCTAGACTTCTTAAGAGAACTATGGGAACAATTTACGATGTATAAGATGAAATCATAGGCCTAAATTTTGGCTACAGTATGGTACAAGTAAAGTGAATGCTCAAAACCATCTCTACAGGTTAGCATAATGGCTTATAAGCACATAAGCTTTGTAGACAATGACTGCAGCTTACTAACAGTCACTAAGATTGTCATCCTGCACGTTTATGATTTATCTTAGGCCTAATATTCGCTCACCTCACTGATAAAATATTGTATTCTCATTCGTATTCGTTTTGATTCGTCATTGAGCCTGCTAACTTGAAGTGGGGTGTATGATGAAACCGTCAGATCCATCTATGCAGTCATTGGGATATGCAACTAGATCCCATAGTATCCAACATGACTATTGTCCTTTTACCGCAAATCAGGACTCATTGTCAATCAAGCAACGACTAAGGGATATTTATCAGTCAAGACACTAACACATTGCCTTTCAAATACTTGCCGGTAGTCGGCGACTACCTATTATGCTACATGTAGACATAGTGCGTGACCGAGGGCTATGTATACGTGTGTAATTCGTGCCTCAGGCCATACAAGCCTTCCAGATACACATAGTAAGGATTCAGACATATTCTCAGAAGAATTTTAACACCTCTTTTTGGTGTGATATCGAAGCATCATTAATGATGTGTCTACGCCAGGTAACTACGTGTATTAGAACTCCGTAGTAGTTCGACAGAACTGGTATATGGACCTAAATAATGAACACAGACGTAATGAAACCGCCATCAGCGCATTACAAATATATTTAATATTATATTGACGCACTTTCATACAGCTTGTTGTAAATTACCTCCCATCATTGACTCTAAAGGAATTTCACTTGAATTAATTCATGATTAATGTGTTGAAGGAACCGATAAGTTCTAAAATCTAGAACAAATAACTTAATGACGAGACGAGAAAAAAAATACACCTGGTCTGTAAGGCCTCTCCTATCAGAAGTACGTTTTTTATAGCGTCTGTGCGAACATTCAGGAGCACCGGAACGGGAACTAAAGTTGTATGCCGGAGTTGTCTCCGCAATTATGTCTTGACCCCTGGTGTAACTCCTGTTTAGGAAGGACCCAAGCTACTAATGGAAGGTTTAGTAATTTTCTAGGCGATTTGGGTGCTGTCATCCCCGGATGCAATGCCGAACAATCTACGACTGTAAACTGGGGAATTTGTTTTGCTAAGCTTGACTATCGGAGGCTAGTACATCAAGATTGATCTGTAGTAGAATTTTGCAAAGACATAATCGTGTACATATGCACAAGACTAGGAGAAGTCCGGGCGAATGTATGGGCAGGCCGGTAGTTGCTACGGGGTCCAAAACTTTTTGTCGACGCCGTATTCCTATGAAACAATCTGCGAGCAAGTCTCGACATCCCTATTTACAGCATCCCCAGCGTGAATACGACGTGGGTGCATGTCAGATGCTCTTCTCATTGCTGTCATGATCCCTGGGAACCAGCTATCGGATCTCGGAACGACGATATTTAACCTGGCGCCACTTTGCTCTAGACCCACCTATCTGTGAGCCGTCTGTATTCCGTCCCGGTATTGCAACATTGCAAAAATCATTACTACTGAATTCTATTAGAAAGATAGTAAATAGTCATAACTTTGCGTTCTAAGGTGTTTGCCGACTTGATCCTAACGGTAACCTACAATTTGTGATTTTCAGATGAAATTTTTTTTTCAAATTCTATCTTGGCACATGACTGACAAGATGCTACTAGCGTCTCGGCCGGGTAAACATTCCGTAACCCTAACCAATGCCGGAAATTTTCACATGGTGACACAAAAAATTCAATTAAACCCTATATCGTGGAGCCAACCCAATAGGCGGCTCAATACCGGGTAAACTATAAACCCTAGCACTTCCAGCGCAAGAATCTTTGTTCCTCTGCACTATCTCCATGACTATCCCGAATTTGAAGCGTCATATAGTTCTATTTTACTGAAGTCTGGACTATTCTGATCCACATTTTTTCTCATCGACCCAATTGTTTACCTACGCCTTGTTTCATTGATTATCTTCCGATCTTATTTATTGTCTGTGGTTCCCGCTTCTACTTCCATTGTATAATTTGATATCACTGCTTCCCCATTTGTTTTCTTCTTTTCTTGATCTTCTCATTCTCATTGACGACGCAGGAACCGGAGTCTTGCTTCGCTTTCATTTAACTTCTCCCCTCATATCTTTTATTAAACTAACACATCCAATTAGCAGTTCACGGCGCCCTGCATATGAGCGCTGACTGCCTTCAGAGTGGACTTTTCTCTCTCTCCACAACTCAATCCCGACGACCGGCCCCCTCCCTGTGGACTCGGATCTTCCCCCTCACAGTTCTCCGCACACGCGGCTCTCGACACTTTTAAGACCGAGCCTCTGTCCCCCGTGGGGATACTCGTCACGACGGTAGCTACTGTTGGCAACTCACTTCTTTCGACGTCGTCGCCAGTGGGCTCGACTGTCTCTCTTCACCACCAACATTCCCACTCTGCCCACACCCAATTCCACCATCCGGACCACCTTCCAAATCATCACCTGGGGCATGACGACTCTCGATTGTCCCCGGGCGCCTCTCCGTCAAAGTTGCACCAAAGTCTCCACAGCCACACAAACCCTTTCAGTGATCCTGACAACGACGCCGACGTCTTTGCCTCAATGATGCCCGTCGGGTATGAGACGCGTCAATTCATGCACGATGGCTCTTATGGTGGTATGTCTGACAGTGTGCAGGGTTCTGCATTGGATCCCTATGGTCCTGACTCTGTTCCGGACCTCAGTTCTTTCAATGTTTCGGTATCCGGACCTACAGCTTCCTTGCTGTCAATGGAGGAGCAGCGAATGCTAGAGCGAGATCCCAACAGTCGTAATCTTATTGACGACGATGATGTCATGGCCATTGCTGCTTCAGTAGCAGAACATGGCCACCTGGATCTATCAACAGCTCCAATTCCAGGCCTTGCTGCTGCATTAGCAGCAATGCCAGCATTGGCCGAACACACTGAGCTACACCTGTCTGATCTTAAAAGCCTTGAGGCAGACCCCGCTAACCCAGATGTTAATCTTGGCACGCATGTTGATCTTGGCTTGACCACTAATGCAGTGACCAATGCAGTATCCGATAACTTGACTGTTACTGCCGACGACGCTAGTTTGGCCAGTGCCTCACTGTCCATGCCTCTCTCAACCTCGACTGCTCCGACCCAGCCCCCGTCCGAAGTCGCCACTCCAGCGTCAAACACCCGCGTGCGACCTATCACTAAGCCGGAGCGCGATGCCCAAAAACAGAGTGACGGGAAATACCATTGTACTTTCGCTGACTGCACGGATATGCATCGTGCTTTCAATCGGAAGTGCGAATGGAAGTAAGTGATAAATCTTTTCCATCTTCGGACCAACTCGACGGCTAACATGATATGCGTAGCAAACACATGGACAAGCATGAACGTCCTTACCGTTGTGACCAGCCAGGGTGCGAAAAGCTACCTGGTTTCACCTACTCTGGGGGTCTCCTTCGTCACCAACGTGAGGTTCATGGCAAACATGGTGGTCCCAAGAAGACAGTCAACTGCCCTCACCTGTCTTGCAAGCGTCACACAGGTAAAGGTTTCTCGAGACAAGAGAACCTTAATGAGCATTTGCGTCGTGTACACACATCAGACACGTCTGGAATCGCCTCACCACCTGATGAAGCCCGCTCTCTTAGCGACGAAAGTGAGAAGGGTGGTCTCGGCGAACTTGGACTTGGACGCAAGCGTTCAGCCCCTGGCGATACTTATTCTGACGAGGTTCAAGAACTCCGAGAAGAAGTCAAGCGTTTGCGACAAGAGAACCAGGAATTACAATCACAATTCCAGCATCAGCAAACCGCCATGATGCAACAGATTACGGAGCTGCAAGGAGCACTGCGTCTTAACCGGGCCAGTTTGACCTCCCCGACTACAATGATCTAACATCACCTGAGTTCTCTATGTCGTGCCTAATGCCATTGGCACCTTGGACTTTCAGCAGTTTATACTACTGATTACATCATCTTTTGTCGTCATACTAATTTTTTTGGTATTCCTTTTTCTTTTTTTCTACTCACCATCACTCCACTCTTCCTCGTTTTACGAGCTGTATTTTTAGGCTGTCCTGGCCATTGTGTCGATTCATAATCTCTTATCATCGACACCCTTATCCTATGCCCCGGCGTGGATGTGTTCTACTGTCATCTTTTTTTTACGCTGCAATGTATGATACGATTTGGGAGTTTGGGATCTGGTTTTTTTTATCTTTCTTTAATTCTTGTCACTCACCAAAGTGGTGATGAGTGACATCCGGCGTCGGACGGTTTTGGGTCTTCACGAATAACAACAAGGAATGTTGGATTTCTCCTTGTCTGTTGTCATTATTGTTTTGTTCTGCTACATTTGCTTAAAGGATACCACCTCTATTGTTTCTTGTTTACATTTGTCGGGCGCGCGACCAGATTTACCGGAGTCTGCCCGGCAACCCTCTCCGGGTCATGGCCGTTCAGCTATTACACGCCTCCGGGCAGTCGCACGAGTCACCATTCAGCATGTCATGGCTTTTATTTTTTTGACAAACAAAAGTGTGATTGACTTTGGTGTGTGACTTTTCTTTTTTTGGCTGTCTTGGTTCTTGTTTGTGACAATGCTCCATGCGCTGCGGCCGCCCGATAACATCCGATAAAGCATCCGCGGAACCTCTCGGATTATGGTTCGTCATTTTCCACCTGACGTTCCATCTTTTGCCGCTGAACCACATCAAAAGCTTTCGCTGTTTCTTTCTTTCTGTAGTGAACTGCTGTTGCTTTGTTTTATGCAATCACAATCGACACCAAACATCAAACACATACAACAATCACAAAAAAAAGTCAATATCTCCTCTTTGGATCTATGACTTCCGACTGACTTCCGGCTCGTCGCTGGCAGCAGATTCTTGAGTTGCACACAAAAGTTTAGCATCGTGTATCTTGCTGTATTGCTGTTCCGAATCTCCTGCTACCTCTGGACGGCCGGCTCGGATGGCTTAGGCCCCTGTACATCACACTTTATTCATCGAATTGATAATTCTTAAACCATTGAAAGTGACTCTTTCGGATTCATGCGATGCATAATTCATTATCGTAACCAGGTTGGTAGACCGAGTTGGTAATTGTTGTCAAATTCATAGGCTGTAGTGCTGTCAATTGACCGAGATTTTACCGAGGAAGAATCCACGGATGCCATTGCTCAACCAAATGGTCTCGTTGTTAACCACACTGGTGGCTTGTATGTTCTTTTCCACAGCTAGGCCACTTTGTCGAGGTCAGTACGAAACATATTAAATGAGATCTAGGGAAACTTACGTTTCAATCGCCCAGCGGCGTGTTGTTCCAGCTTGGCCTCCAGCGCCCCTCACATTTTGCTTATTATTTTCACATACGAGGGCAGCATCCACCGCCGGAGTGATCCATTCTCCATCTCGATAAAAGTAAGGAGTTGTGATGCTACCCTCTGTGATCTCACCAAATTTGTTGACCAGTAAAACCTCCTGGTTTCTCTTGATGTCATAAGCTTTGCGTGCTTTATCGTATGGGTGACGATGCGTGGTTTTGAAATGTGTAAATTCGGTGACTTCCGTGACTTTTTTATGAACGAAGACTTCAAATACAGGCACGCTTTCAGGTACTTCAGAGAAGTCTACGCTAAATGTTTTCGGAAATAAGAATTCGAGTGGTGATGGGATTGCAGGTCTGGCGGTGCAACTGGTGATACCGGAGGTGCCAACTGTTAGTCTCAACCCCAAGGGCTCTGTACTGTCGTTCGCCGCTTGGTCCAGAGCCCTCAAGACGGCAAGCTTGTGTGGGTCTCCAAGCAATGCATCATGTACAACATCCCACTTGAAATGTTCAGTGGCTTCTAGGATACGGTCAACATGATAGGAGAGGATGTAGTACGGTGAATTTTCGGCGTAGTTTGTTGGAACATTGGAAAAATCCGGGTTATTGAAACATTGGAAAAGTAGCGGGTCGTATCGGAGGGAAATGAAGATCTCAAAGTTATCGGCCATTTCAACAGCTTTGTATAGTAGTCGTCTTTTGGGATGTATTTATATGATACTAGGAGAATGTCGATTAAAGTCAAGTGCGATTACCCGGGAAGGAAGTCGATGAATGTCTCGTTACATGCATAACCCTTTATGAATCATGTGGAGTCAATCTTCAAAGTCGTCGCTAGTTTTCGAGAGTTATAAGCTTCAATTGTCAGGCCATTAACACAATTGATTGCTTGCAGAATCTACAGGGACATAATTGATGCAGATTACCGAGCTGGGTACAGTATTTTTGGTGATGACGTGACCTCCATCAACAGCTTACATGCACAGAAGAACATCAGCTATTTGCTAGCTATATTCATGATTCAGTGACTTTTGTACCAGGAATGTACTGTTAATTTTTATCTGATCGGCTTCCCTTAACAGACAGGGTGGATGATTGCATAAGGGAAGGGTCAAGTAACCGCCATACGATCGTCGCCAACCCCTCCAAACACCCGTGCACCCCGTCTTCCGTGTAATCCTAAGTTGCTTAGCTGTTGCGAGGAGCACACGACCTCGGGTTAAAATTTTCAATCGCTGACCAGATTCAGAAACACAGATTAACAGCTGGGCTAGGGGGCTGGTTCACGAAAGCCCGGAAAGGGATGACAAAAGCCGTCTGAACTTGAGGCTCTTGCGCCTGGAAAGTCGGATTTGGATCTACAAGGGGGCCAGTTTGGGCGGCGATAGCACCAGCACCAGGATCGTGGGATGGTTGATAGAACGCAACTACAAAACTGGGGAAAATGTATGGAGATGACGGAAGGTTCTGGTGAATTTTTACAGCGGCGATCTATAAACCCGACAACAACCACGCTGAGGTCCCGACATGATGATGTTTACCTAGGCCAAACGAGATTTTTACATATTCTCAACAAAAATGTATTTAGTCTCGAGGACATATTGGGTCATGATTGCGGACTGAGACTTGTCAGCTGATCATTGTTAATCCCACACGCGAGCGGCCATCGTGACGCTTTACAGGACAGGCCTACCTCATGACAAAATATTATTCATATACGTAAATAATCAAGACTTTCTCCGTAACTCAATTTCAATGGCCGGAGTAATAAGGCCAACGACAAGCGTGACGTTTTCAATTGCAATTGGCTTCTCAGCAGCAAGGCTGCTCCACCAGACAAACGGTCAAAATCCGGGTAATTTATAGCGTTAACTTGATAGGATACTTTTGGTCAATGTCTGTTGCTGTACAATGTTAATTTTTCTTCATCATCGTGTCCGCATCCTGCGTCTCGCTCATATTGGCTAGTCGCTGTCTACATCGATATCAAAAGTGCGCTCACTGCTGAGAGTGCAACATACTCGCATTCTCTCTACCCTCTTCCCAATTGTTGATACCTTCTTTTGCCTCTACTATTGTTCCTTTTGTTGCATCTTTGGTAGAACACATTCCGGCCCGCACACTCACAACCTACCCCAAAGCCAGTCTCCGTTCTCGTCTAGATCATTTACTGCCCACCACCTGAACTTTCAAGTGCAAAAATTGTTGCATTCTGTCAATATTACGTCACAAAGTCTCGTTTTCTAATAACGAGGTTCATTGTCTACAAACTTAACTGGATTTTTCAATTGTGCTTCATTCCGGATCCTGCTACCGAGAATTCCGCATCTGCCTTCAAGCTAGTCTCCGACGCCGCTGTACCTTGTCGACCCAGTGACTACACCTTCGATAACACAATTTACCTACCGCCGCACCTCCATAAACCTACAAAAAATTACTCATAATGTCTCTGCCGTCGCCATCAGCCGTTTCTCCGTTGAAGCCGGTCCTTTCTATCCCCGCGTCGCAGGCTCCATCCATCTGGAACCGGATATCCAACTGGGTCTCAGAAAATAAGGTTGCTGTATACACGATAGCTGGTGTGGTGGTGGTTGTGACCGGTGCTGGTATTGTCTACTACAACAGCACTAGTGACCCTGTATGTTCCTCACTAAACTGCTGAATCCAGAATTCTATATTGATCTTGGATGGCTTACTAATCGTATTTCAATTCTGTAGAAGCCTGCCAAAATCAGCAAGAAAGACCGCAAGCGCATTCGTGATGCCGCCCGTGCCGACCGCTCCTTTAAGTCCGCTTCTGGGACTGCTGCCACTTCTGCCTTTGTCTCTGCCGCTGACGACGACCTTGCTTCCATCACCGAAGCCTCAGTGGCTGCCCTCTCACCTGCTGAGCGCAAGGAGCAGGGTGATAAACTAAAGAAATCCGGTAACAAGGCTTACGGCGACAAGAACTACAGCCGGGCCATTGATTTGTACACTAAAGCTATTCTTTGCAAGAAAGACGACGCTATCTTCTACGCCAACCGTGCCGCTTGCTATAGTGCTCTGAACGAGTGGAATAAGGCTATCGAGGATACGACTGCTGCTATCGCTATCGACCCTCAATATATCAAGGCTCTGAACCGCCGTGCCCACGCCTATGACAAGAGCGGCCGTTATCGTGAGGCTCTTCTTGACTACACTACCTCTTGCATCATCGACAATTTCCGCAGTCCTGCCAATGCTGAATCAGTTGAACGTCTCCTGCGCAAGGTTGCTGAGGATAAGGCTAAGGAGATGATTAGCTCTCGCCCTGAACGTCTTCCTTCTCACACATTTGTTCGCAATTATCTTCAGAGTTTCCGCGCTAAGCCCCGGCCGGCCGGCCTGGAGGATTCTGTTGAGCTTCCTGAGAACACTGGCAAGGGCCAGCTGCAGCGCGGACTGCAGGCTCAGGATAAGGGCACCTCAGAAGCTTATGAGGAGGCCAGACAAGCGTTCGAGAAGGCTCTTGAGCTTGGTGGTCTTGGGGAATATGAGGCTTTGGCTTACAACTTGCGTGGCACTTTTAGATGCCTCGTTGGCAAACATGAGGAGGCTATGAAGGATATTACCAAAAGTATTGAGCTTGATGATTCTATGACGCAGAGCTACATCAAGCGTGCCAGCATGAACTTGGAACTTGGTAAGTTCCTGTTAAAAAAAGGAAAGCAAGAAAAACCAGAATCTGTATACTGACATATTCTCTCAGGCCGTCCTGAGGAAGCTACCGCCGACTTCTCCTTAGCTGCTGCCAAGGACCCTAATGATCCTGATGTTTACTACCATCGGGCCCAGCTTCACTTCATTACGTCCGAGTTTAACGAAGCCGCCAAAGATTACCAGAAGAGTATCGACCTGGACCGCGACTTTATCTTCTCTCACATCCAGCTCGGTGTAACCCAGTACAAGATGGGCAGCGTTGCCTCTTCTATGGCCACTTTCCGCCGCTGTGTTAAGAACTTCCCCAACGTTCCTGATGTTTACAACTACTATGGTGAACTTCTGCTCGACCAAAGCAACTTCAGTGAGGCCATTGAGAAGTTTGATGAGGCCATCAAGATGGAAAAGTCAGCATCTCCTATGGCGATGAACGTCCTTCCTTTGATCAACAAGGCTCTTGCTATCTTCCAATTGAAGCAAGACTTCGCCGAGGCTGAGGCTCTATGCCAAAAGGCTCTTATCAGTAAGTTCAATCATTCTGATACATTCTCAGTTCATCATTAGCTGACCTAATCACAGTTGATCCTGAATGTGATATTGCTGTGGCCACTATGGCCCAACTACTCCTCCAGCAGGGCAAGACTGTAGAAGCGTTGAAATACTTCCGCCGTGCTGCTGACATTGCCCGCACTGAGGGTGAAGTTGTCAATGCTCTGTCATATGCTGAAGCCACATCTACGCAACTCGAGGTTCAGGAGAAGTACCCGGAGCTTGCTGCTAAGCTGGCTATGATGAACCCAGGTGCTACTCTTCAGGGTTAAGCAGGGTCGTAGTTGGTGAAGATATGGAGCATTACAATTAATGAGTGTATAGGGAAGTCATGTCTAGTGTGAGCCACCATTATCTCCTTTTGAGGAATATCTTGGGAGTCACTAGGCCCTTATCTCTGACCTCTAGTGAAAAGCACGGAAGGAAGGTCAGAATTGAGATCCAATCTGAAAACCCCCATACACAACCGATTTGGGCCATATGGTGCGTTGTATCATCTGATCTGCCAGTGGTCTTGGTTGAATTTTGTGGTAGTTTCCAATTCTCATGTTGTTATGTTTTGTCCGATTGTCGGTTTGAGGGTTGTGATGCTTGTCGGCATCTTGAAATTGGTGTGTTGTTTGGATCTGTCTGCTTTGCTTTCAGGATTGCATATTCCGAGTTTTTGCGGGATATCGTGTATGATATTCATTACATTTGTTATTTTGGAGGGTTTCCGTTTTCATTCTTGTTTTATTACTTGTACCATCCCCCTCCTGTTGTGTTGATATGGCTGTTTTGTAATTTCATAAATATGGCGGCCGATGTCATGGATGTACTAGAGGTAGACTTGGTTTTATTCGAATTTATGTGTAACCTTTGACAGAACAACAGCTAACTCAGTGAAACAATTAGCAACTCTATGTGAAGCGTGAATGTAATAAACTCTTCTGATGCTCTTCATTTTATGGTATCCTGAAACTATCTGCCCCGTATCAAGCCCCACTCATTTTAGTGAGAGAATCTAAAGTCCAACCGCTTCATACCTTCATCCTCGGTGTTCTTGACATAGTCATCCTGCTCCTCCTTGGTCATGGAATTCCACTTTTGGTCTTTAACCTTGTTTCTCCAGATGTAGAAGGCCTTAACCAGATAGAACTGCACAATGTTCCAGACAGTGATGGCCAATAGGGTCTTGTTACCGCGGCGGTACAGCGGCTTATCATCATCACGGTAGATGTTGGTCGCGATGATGTTTCCCGCTTGGACAAACATGTTGTATAACGCGGCACTGACGGCTCGTGTCCGGACAGAGTTGCTGTTCTTGGCGTTCCAGCTAACGAGGATGGCGTGGCAGTATGGGTAACTCAGGAGCCCGGTGAGAAGGGCATATCTGACCCATTCACTCATGGAGCCCGGTAGCACGACCAGAGCGATCAGCCAGGGGAGAATCCAGATGTTGGAGAGGGAAGAGACGATGGCGCGCTCTTTGAACTTTTCGGAAATCCAGGAGATGATGATCAGGTTCAGGGCAAAGAGGAACTGGCTGGGAATGGCCAACAGGTTGGCCTTGAAAGTGGAGAATCCAAGCTGGCGCAGAATGTAGGACAGGTAGTTGTTGGGGGGCGTAGGCGGGATATACGCAGTAATGCCAATAATGTATAGCGGCCATTGCTCCCAATCCTTGACAACCTTCCACAATAACACCAGACCAACACCCTGTCTGTTATTCATGTCTCCCTTTGACGGGTCATCTCTGAGAAGTCGGTTGACGATAATCTTCTCCTCACGATCATTAAACCAGCCGTTCTTGCCACGGAATCCACCAGCGGTTTGGCAGGGGCCGGCAGGCATTAGGCCATGGGCAAAAATACCAATGATGAGAGTGATGCTGCCCTCGATAATGAAGAGCCATTGCCAGCCGGCGTAGTTGGCGACGCCGCGCATCTGGAGGACTCCGGCAGCGATGAAAGAGCCGAGGATGTTGCAGGTGCTGATAGCGGTCCAGAAGAAGGCGAGACGCTTGGGGAGCTCATTGCTTTTGTAGAAGTAGGTGAGCCAGAGGACGACATCACTGTGATTGGAGTTAGTGTTGAGTTGTGTTTGAAATGGACAAGTGTTGGGGAAGGGAAAGGACTCACGGGATGAAACCGCCCATGGAAAGACCGATGAGGCAGCGCATGACGTAGTAGTGGGTTCGGGAGGACATCCAGGCCTGGCAGATGGAGACGATGGACCAGGCAATGATGATAGAAGGGATCCAGCGATCGGCGCCGAGTCTCTTACTAATGAGACCGCTGGGAAGTTCAGCAGCCAAGAAGGCAGTCAGGAAGATGGTTTGGCCATAGTTGTAGTCGTTGGTGTTCATGTTAAGATCCTCGAGCTATGAGAAGTCAGTACTTGTCCTTTTGTATAAGAGGCCATGACAAGATAACTTACAAGATTGTCAGAGATGGCACGGTTGATGTTGCGACGATTAAGATCCAACGCGCAGAACATAAACCAAGCCAGCAGCGTCACCCGAACATCGATCTGCAAACATGTTAGTGTGATGTCTGACAAAAAGGGTGACGTGCAGAAATCTCACTTTTCTGATAAGCTTTCGCTCCTCCTCAGCACTCCACTCGAATGCTGGGTCAAACTGGTGTCTGTTTTCATAGTTTGCCTTTTCGTAGACTTCAGTCCAGTACTGTGCCATCGTCGAGTTGGAAAAGATGTGGTTCGGTGTAGATCCCAGAATGTGTGGTGTTGGGGCCGTCTCTTCGCCAGACGAGATAGAACAGGCAATCTTGATATCCTCGTCTGAGCTGTTGGCTTGTGAAGGCTGGCCATTCTTGTCGCGGGACCAAGATGCCATGTTGAGTCTGGCAATGGGACTGTACCAACTGATGGTTTATTTTGGAGAAATCTTGAGGTTTCGTCCTGAGGATCAGACAAAAGCAAGAGTGCTGAAAGGAGGCGTAACACAAGATTTTATAAGAACATCCTGACATATCTGGAGCCCGAGCATCTATTGAACAAAAGTGTGGGGCATATTGATAACCCAATAGCCACCGAAATGTTGCAAAGCTCACAATGGGGCAGAATTACGTATAGTCTAGACTAATTCCAGAAGAACTCATGCGCCCAAGTCTATAGTCGGAGTATATCCCGCACTATCAAAAATCACATCAGTATAGCCTGGTAGATCGTCATCCAGATGCCAAGAAAAAAACAATGGCCTCCAGGCCGGCCGGACGGCACACTAACGCGTGTATTGAATCCTCGTGAAACTGGCCCGAAGACTTGTACCGTATCTGGTTCCAATGTTGTCAAAATTTTTCTTATCTTCTGGTGTTGTGCGATATTTTGGTGGGCTATATGGTGCAATCGGCGGCAATGATGGCGTAGGTATGGCGAACACAATGGAAGACAGGGATGCCGGTCGGTGTAACACAGGTCATGTACTAGCGCCGTGATATGCACGTGGCGATGCTTCTTAAACGCTACATTGCTTCTAGAATCCGGAATATAACGAATCATCTGGGTATCTTTGGAGTGTTCACTATGGCAGATGTCATTGTAGAATTTCTGATGATGTCTTCTCTCTCGCAAATCCTTTTATATAGATCGTGCCAGATGCCGTCAAGCTAGTTAGTTTTCGGCATCTTCAAAGTCCATGAAGGGATCTGACGTTTAAGTTGCACATAAAAGAGGGTCTGTGTCCCCTTCAATCCTTCAATACTACCTTCCCACTAACAACGACAGACGGCGGTTTAATTGCACCATCCGTGGTTGGCTACAGATCTTGAGCTATTTACTATCTGCTTTTTTATTTACTCTACACATTAATCAATTATAATGCTTCATTGAAATAGATCGGAACTGCACTCTTCATTACAAGTCTTACTACTTTACTTGCTAGCAGGCGCCTCATACGGCGTCTGGTACGGAGCCTCAGCCTGCGGAGTAATTCTCGCAAGATGACGTCTCTCTCCGGAAGCCCAGTCAACCAGTGCGGAGTGCTGAGTGACACGGTTATCCCACACAACAACAGTGCCCGGCTCCCACTTAACTCTAACCTGGAAATCGGCGCCCCACGCCAAGTGATCGTACAGGAAATTCAGAATAGCATCTGACTCCTCCTTCTTGTAGCCTACAATCTCACGAGTAAACTGAGGGTTGACGTACAGAGCCTTCTCACCTGTGACGGGGTGAGTACGAACGATGGGGTGGACAGAAGCAACGGGCTCGCGGCGCTTGATGGAGCCCTTCTTGAGAGAGGCGTCGACCTGCTCAATGCCCGAGTGGACAGCATACAGCCCGTGCAGACGTTCCTTGAAGCCCTCGGAAAGACGGTTGTAGGCCTCCGCCGCATTGGTGAAAATCGTGTCACCACCAGTGGAAGGAAGGTCCAGCACGTAGAGGAACGTGGTCCCGGGAGGCTGCAGTTCATAGGAAACATCGCTGTGCCATGCCACTGAAGACAGCCGGTTGGCAAAGTAAGCATCGGCCGTGAAGTCCCCGGCAGACCGGTGCACCAGGTGGATCTCAGGGTAGCCCTCGGGCGACCCGGAGGTCGGGTGAATGTGGTGGCGGCCAAAGTTGGCGCCGAATTCAAGAACCTTATCGATGGGCAGATCGGCAAAGCCCTGGTTGCGGAAGGCAACGACCTTGCGCTCGGAAACGAAGCGGGCGAGCTCGGCGCGGCCGGCGGCGGTCAGGGAGCTGAGTTGGATGTTGGAGATTTCGGAACCGGTGAGGGGGGTCAGGTGGGTAAGCTTGGTATTAGGACCAAGGAGCTCGGGGTAGCTAGGGTCAGCGTCGTGGCCAATGTCGCGGTGCTCAAATGGGGTCAGGGGAGGGTAGCGTTGCTCGGGGTTCCAGGTAGGGAGATAGTTGGGGTACTAGCTGTCGTTAGCGGTTGCGTGAGGCGCAAGAGTTGCTATACTGTGGTTATCTACTTACAGAAGCGGCCTTGAAGCGGCCATCTTCGGTGCCAGTCAGCTCAGTAGCGGCAAGCTTCACTGGGGCCATCTCCTTGTAGTCTCCATCGGACTTTTTGTAGTCCTTGGCCGACTGGGATGACACGACGATAGTGGAAGTAGCAGAAGGAGCCATTGTGTAGTGTGAATAAAGTGTCAAGCAAAGTGCAAAGAAAGGAGGAAAGACAAGTCCTAAAGTCCAGTGTCTGCTTGTAGTTTCTCGCTGTGTTGATAATGTAAAAGACTGGGGCTTTTGAATATAGTAATACTTCGCGGGGCTATTCCCACTTATATATCTGGGTCTCCAGGCTCTTACAGCGGAGATACTTTCAGTACTAAAGCCCCTCTATCTACAGTCTCTAGTGGATGTTTGCGTAATTTAGACTAACTGAAAATCTTGGAAGTTACATCAATCGCCTGTACGGAATCATGGTTATATGGCAATTAATAAGCTGTCGCTAGATTCACCATCTATTGCACCATATGTGAAACTATCCGTTGTCACAACTTATGGTCAGTGTAATGATCTTATCTGTCCGGCCCCGGCAAGGCTCACCCGCAGTATCCCGCATATAGCAATTGTTTCCTGTCAGATCTGATAAACATACTTAGTCCATTGACCAATAAAACTTGATTCCAGACTAACCCCGCCATCACCTTCATCCCGCCCCCACTGTTACCTTTACGTCGGCTATTAAGCGGGCACTATGGTCACCAATGAGCTCTAAATTCTTTGCTGTTAGCACTTCATTGTTCCGCCAAAGTACGTAAGTCAACACACAATCCATCACCACACAGTGACATATTATGATGCAATGACAGGGTAACCCGGAATTACTCTCTGGATCGATGTTGCATTTCGGGTTGCATATGATGCCATATTATCCCATGTTTTTGCACCCGATTCGGACGTCCTAATAAGGATATCCAGTGGCCTAATTCCCGGAACATCTGACTATTGTCGGCGCCGATTTCTGAGTCTCACCACTCCGCCAATCTAGTTTTCGGCTGGTAGGAGGTGGATCTATCCGCGGCAAGTTCCGGTCCTAGATCCACGTTGTGCCCGATGGAGTCCCGAACTGGATGTTTTGGCTTTTACTATAATGTGACTAATTTCTCCATAGAATACGATGCATTCTTGTCCTATTTTCAATTTTCGACTATGGACTGCCCACTGACATTTATTCAAACTGAGCTTCTAATCAGGTTGTCATGCTCTTTCCCTATAATCTTTAGTTTATCTTGAATTATAGGGTTATGACCCTGTATCCAAATGTGGCGTTTTTACACACGATTGTAGTATTATCAACAGTTGAGCTCATGCTCCCTGTAACATCAACCATCAGCCCCCGGAAAGGTTCTAACAAGATTTTACGTTTTCCCCTTTTAGACGTTTAAGACTCTGGCACAAACCTCTCCATGACTAGGGATAACAGTCTGGCCAACAGCCTTATTTACCATATTTTTAGCTTGTGATTTTGAATGATGCTGGGGATATTTGGAAAGGTTATGGGCAACCCAATTCCATTTCAAAGTTTGTTGGGGAATCGGTGTATTCCAAAACAACAAAGCAATTATTGATACGATGATTATAAACAAGTGATGATATGATTTCACTGAGCGATAGGACTTGAAAGGGTGTAAATAGTAAAATCAAAAGTTACCTTTGATGAAACCTTTGTTGCGTTGGTTCCAATTGTTGTTGTGAACTAAACAACAAACAATGGCGATTGGCCTTTTTAACAGGGTCAAAAGCGGATAGCTGATCTACCGAAAGACCACAAGACCATTGTGCACTTCCATATCCGTACAGTAGAGGCGATTAGCCAGCGCGCTCCAGTGACGTTTCTCCTGCCAAGTGCATGTAACGCCTCCGTTGCTCTGCATCGCCAGATCGACCTCGCCAACACCGGCAAAGTACCCGCTTGTAAGATGTGTGGTATGTTCCTGCATCTAGAGTTACAGCTGCAATGTCTTCACCAGATGGATTGCCGGGTACGCGCTGTCAATATTTCCTGTTAATGCTGCGAGTTGATGTTGAGTAAGCTCTGCATTAGAAGCAGTCATGAAGATGAACATATAAGAACGGGAGCTAGTAGTTGTGACACATAGCTGAATTATAGCGGCAAGGGCCTATATTTAGTGAGCTATTGTGGTTGGCAGTACACTAGACAACGACAAAGCCCCCCATCCGGCACCACGTGTCCCATCAATTTCAGTCATAATTGTCCTTGAATGTTGGGCGAATCTCTTCAATGAAACCTTTAGTGAATCCCGCCGCTTTTTTTTTGGCCTGTTATTTTTTGTAGGTAGAAACAGGGAAGTAAAGGACTAATGTTGATATTGAGCAGCAGTGTTGAAGGCTCTCTATCCGATTAACGAATCTTAACCCATGGGTACGATTACGAAGAAGACAGATGCGGAATTGATGACGAAAAGAGCAACATTTTTCAAAATCACTCAACCCTTCACCAGATGATCTGAAAACGGTCAAACTTTCTGCAGAATTTGAATTTGGTCTTGTAACCATTCATCACCCACTTTTGCTGCCTATCAATCTTTCACCTTGCCTTAGCTCAACCTCACTTGACATCATACAACCCTCATCGAAAAACCGCGAAAACTTTTGCCACCTCGACGACGGACATACGATCAATAATTTCACGACTGCGACAATTGCATCACCACTCTAGAAATCGCCATATACTTTTTTTTTTTTTTTTTTCAGAATTGAGAACATCATGTTCTACGAAGGTTCACTACAAGAGGGCATTGCTACCGCAGTGCAGCGAAACAAAACCGTAGTTTGTTTTGTTACTGGTACGTGGGAACGCATGATTTCCACAATTATCTGTAGATGCGAATACTGACATCATATCAGATGAACAAGAAGAGAGCAAGAAGTGGGAGGAAGATTTCTTGGTAGATCACGAGGTATGCTCTAGACTAAATATTTCCGAGCTGTGCATAAACTGACCACAGGCGCATTAGATTTCCGACATAATCCGCGATGAAGCTATCGCACTTCGTCTTATGGCCGGCTCCGAGGAGGCTGGCTATCTTGCTGCCATTTTCCCTTTACCGAAGACACCAACTATCGTAGTTCTCAAGGATGGAGAACTTAAAGAATACATATCTACTGGAACTTCTAAAGAAGTATTCCTTCAACGAACCCTCAATTCCTTCGGCCGTAAACGCAAACCGACACTTGAACCCGCCAATCCCTCACCAACATCTGAACAGACTGCCGCCGGTATCATCGCAGCCGCCTTATCAGCTGCTTCATCACCAGTCATACGTGCTTCTAACTCTCGAGGCCCCTCACCACCACCATACTCAGCTACTGCCCCCGCACCTATGTCAACACCACCGCTTCTCGACACCTCGCCCCAACCACAATCCTCAACGACCAGCGATTCTTCACCTCCACCTACAGAGACAACTTCTAACCAACAATCAGAGCAGACTGTTCCCTCAATATCTGCATCAACGCAAGAGGTTCTTGCCGAGCGCGCTGCCCGGTTGAGTGCTCAGAGAATTGAAGAAGACCGTCTAGCTAGAGAGGCCGCCGCTGAGCGAGCGGCAAACCCTTCAAATCCCAAACAAGCTGCACACGCCGCTGCTGTTAAGAAACAGAGAGCAGCCGAACTAGCCGAGAAGAAGCGGATTCTACAGGATATTGAAGATCGCAAGGCTACTCGCCGTACTCAAGAAAAGAACCGTCATGCTATCGAAGAGACCATTGGTAGTGTTGCTGCTTCTCTGTCCAATGCTCCTAGCTCTTCGATCCACCGGTCAGCAATGGCGCCTATAGCGGCGTTACAGGTCCGTTTAGAAGATGGTAGCTCTATCAGATCTAGATTCCCTAGAGACAACTCACTTGGCATTGAGGTTCGTCAATGGGTTGCTGCAGAGCGAAAGGCCCGGGAGTTACTTGACATTCCATTTGGGTTCAAAGTGATCCAAACTCCTTTACCAAATCGAACTATTGAGATCACAGAAGAGTCACAATCCCTTGCCGAAATTGGCTTGCTACCCTCTGCTACCCTGATTATCGCACCTATCGAAGGTGTTACAGAGGCTTACCAGTCCAGATCCGGCCCCTTGGGTTTTGTTTTCGTATTCTTTGCTTGGATCATGAACCTCATTTATATGTTTCTTGGAATTGGACTAGAGGTACCTCGCCGACAACTAGAGGCCAACGTTTCAGATAAAACCGCTCAACCCAAAATCTATGATCGTAAGGTGAATGCGGATGAGCTTCGGAGACGGAGACAGCAAGACGGCTCCAGGATACGGAGCTTTGAGAATGCCGATGAATCTCCAAGAAATGACTATCAGCTGTATAACGGTAACTCGGTAAGTCATGGATCCAATCAAAAGCCATCTGCAAAGATACCTATTGCTGATTAACAATAGACCAACTTCGAACCTAGACCCGATGATGAGTAAATATTTCGCGCATTATTTGATGTAAACTTTCAATTTCTTTGCTTCACATATCCGCACATATTTTACGTTGGATATGGTGACTTTACAGGTCACTTTTTTTTTAATACAATGGAGGCTATATTTTCTTGCTTTGTTTTTGTCACAGATCATCATATATGACATAGGAAACTTTGTTCATTTGAAATAATACAGAGCTAAGGCTGCTTTTCAGCTGCTGGCATTGATATCAGGAAAAAGATCTTAGTAATACAGGGACGGATATGTGAGAGCCGAAAAGAGGAAAGATGTAGACAAACCCGGGAGACTTGGGTGTCATCATATTGGTTGAAAAGGCGGATGTAAGTAGCTACAACTAGCTAGAAACAAAAGTCTTAATACTGGAGAATATAGAAAGCAAAAAAACACAAAACTGGGGCATGTCTAATATCAGGTATCGATGCAACAGAAACAGATGGATCAAGCAGCGGACAAAGAGAGGTCAGACAAGCGTAAATAAGCCCTAAACTCTGCCCAGCTTATTCCCATAACCACTATCTGACAACAATCGGTTCACCTCCCCCCTTTAGTAAGGAGCAGCGGCAGACTGGCAAGCCTTCAGTTGCTCGAGATACCAATTGCAGATCTGCATATTGCCGTTCTGGTCGTCCATGCACTTGGTGAAGTTCTGGAGGGCGGGACCGCAGTTGTTCTGGGCTTGCTGCTGGATGGGTGCGGAATTGACTTGCTCAGGGGCAGCGGAGGAACCACTAGTGAAGAGAGAGCCAACAGCGTGACCAATAGAGGAACCGACAGCAACACCACTTTTAACAAATTAGTATGCATGTAAAATTTGATTTGTCGTCTAGATATGAGAGGTAGAGTGGAGTTGGAGAAGGGGACGAAGAGACTTACGCAGCGGTGGAGGCCATCTGGCCAAAGAGGCTATGACCTCGAGAAGTGGGAGCCGGAGCATACTGTTGGGCGTTGGGGGCAGCGGCGTTGGGGGCGTAGGTGGTAGCAGGACGGGTCTGCTGGGAGGTCGGGGCAGCAGTGGGTCTAGAGAAGGTAGGGCGGGCGGGAGCACGGCCGGCAGAGCGCGAACGAGGCATGATGGGCGATGGTGAGTTGTTGTGTAGATGTGAAGGTTCGTATGGATTAAATGTAGAAATTATGATGATGTCGCGAAATGGCGGTAGAGTGTGATGACAAAGAAAAAAAGAGAGATTTGAAGCCTATTATAGGTTTGGAGATGGAGGAAAGTAACCCCGGTAGAAACGTGCAGAAGAATATGGCTGTTAGTGGGCCCTTGTTATCAATGGCCTACTTTTTTTTTGCCAGTGCTTATAAACGGAGTTAATCTACAGTGCGCTGCAGTTTGTATGCAGTCTGGGTAGGACCCGGATTGTAGCCGAGGAAATGTTACACTAAGATTTATGGAAGTACATAGTTTGTATATTACTATAAACGAGGTTTCAGCGTAACGAGATGTTGACTACCTGGCTCATCACTGCCGTGACAAGAGGCAAAAAAAGGTTCCAAGATATTAACAGTTAAGCAAATATTGCATCAAATATATTCATGATTTAATATCCTTAAGGTATCACCCAAGGTAAACAGACAGGTCATGAAATATCAAAAAATGCCATGATGTTGTATGTCACCAGAAAAACCCATGTGAAGAACCCAGAACCCATTAGACAAACCAAATGCAGAAAATCTCATCGACTCAATGACACCACATAGAATGTATGGGATAGCCCCAATTCAAATGACTCAAAGCTTACTTTTGCTTAGGTCTAGAGCTTAGGGACTGATTTCCCTTATTGATCTTTTGCTTTTTTGTCTTGCTTTTGGTGTTACCAGCCGCGCTAGAGTTACTCTCGCTATCATCAGGATTACCTTCAGCAGATCTCTTGGTGGCACTACCCAATGACCGCATAAAGGCTTTAGCCTTCTCCCTGGAAACCTGTTCTGTAAGCTTGGCTTTCAGTGCTGCGTCGTTGAACTAGAATGAGGTGTTAATTATGTGGGCAACCGGATTCTTTACAAGATTTCTTACCAACCCATGCTTGATGAGGCGAGTAGCAGCCTCAGTGTCAAGCTTAGCAGTAGGCTTTTCAACTGGCTTCTCAATCGTTGCAATCTTGTCAAAATACTGCTTCACACGCTTCAATTCAGTTTGAAAGACAGGGTGATTCATAGCATCTGCGCCATCTACCCGAAGGCCCGCTAAAGATTATAGGTCAGTGTTAAAATTCAATGATCAATATAGATAGAGCTTACAAAAGATGAGAGTCTCCAATGAATAATTCACGAGGGTGAAAAGCTTTGCTCGGTCAAGAAGGGGCATTGTAGAAGCATTGTCGCTCATCGCCTTGAGTAAAGGCTTCAGCGCCTCATCCAGTACATCTAGTTGCCTGTCCAGCTTGTCAAGATCTTTGGTAATGTCACGGACAGACATGATGATTGCTGTAAGAATTCAACTGGCAGGTAGTGGTAAATGAACAAAAGTATCTGCTTAGGTGCAAAGCCGAGTGTACATTATTATCCAATTATACACTGGTGGTTGTTTTTCGATCCTATACAATACTGGTGTTCATGCGACAACCTAACCTACTGTCGCAACTTTTTTGCGACCATAACGCGCCTTATCGGGTTATCGATATGCAACTAACTAGAGTTAACATCCCAGTAAGCTGACCAACGACATGTTAAGTAATCAATAACATAGGTGGGGCGGAATTCTGACTTAGCCGGAACTGCACTATGAAAAAAACTGCAGATCGGAGTTTGATGCAGCTTATGATTAACGCTGCAAGGTTACAACTCGAATGCCAACGACAGTCCATTGATTCCGATCCTCACTTGCACAGCTAGTTTGTTGATCTTGCAAAAATTTTCAGCTTTTCTTTTTCTAGATACCCTTTTTTTGTTTCTGATATTTTTGACTCTTGTTGATTCTTTATGTCTTTGTTATTTGCAGCTGGCAGCGCTTGCATCAAAGAACACAAAACCTACATATCGACCACATCAATAACACATTCACGATACCAACTTCGTATAGATATTCCATACGGCTTTCTTCGTTGCCAGTCCGACTCTTTCCATCAGTTCCTTGATTTACTCATTCCTTCTTGAACGGCCGGTTTTCCGGTCCCATTATCACTCTGGCTAGCCTACTCACACCACGAGCTACGGCTCGGATTTCATACATCCGCCAACTATGCAGTCATGGTAGTACTAAGACTAGTCGAGTGTCAGTACCAACTAGTGGGGTCACATCTCGGGGCCGCAGTAATTCGATTATCTTGTCTACTAAGTTATATCAAAAACTTCGTATCGTGGTACCTTTTGTACATAGTCATTGCTTCCATAGTTCAGGCAGGGCTATGTCTGACGAAACGCCATCCTCAGACCCTGCCGATTCCACATTAACACAATCGTCAGAAACTCCTGATATACCTACTACAGCAGATCCATCATCAGATGTCCGAGTTCAAAAAGATCCATTAACACCAGTTACAAAATATTCAGGTGATGGTATTGTTTTACAACTGGTTGACACATTACCAGTAACCTTTTCTCAACCCAAATTTGAACGGGTAAAGCCTGGTGTGGGCGAAGATTTACATGTGCTCGGTACTACGATTACTTCTGGGTTCTTTACTCGCCATCTCCAAGATAAATTTGACGATATTCGGGAGATTCGGTTCAATCCAATATGGGCTGATTCTGGGCCACGAAAAGTCAAGCATCCACCAAAGGTGTACTCCACTGAAGAGGACGATCATGGTCCTATCAAAAACCTTTTGGTCAGTGGCATCTCAGCAGAAAGACTACACAATCTTAAAGCTCTAAAGCACCGAATATCATCGGAAACGTCAATTTGCATCGTTGACGAGGGGATCGGTCTACCGGAGATACTAAATGAGACAGTATTCACCAATCCAGACACACGTCCTAAGTACATCTTAGGTCAAGTTGACCATCGTCTAATGTGGGACCGGGAGCATCCCGAAAGATTAAAAAGGATGAGGACCCGTCTGACTGCCAGTCTGCCAACTTTGAACTATGAACCAGACCACCGTCAACTCCATGAAAATAATTATCTCGTCGCGTCTATTAAGAACTCTCCTGAACTTCAAGCTGTCGTCCCCCCTTACGATCGTTGGCTCTATTACAAGTTGGGAAACTTGCTGTTCAATGCTGTCGTTGATCCAGTATGTGTAGCTCTTGATTGTAGTTACAACCAGCTTGCTACCAATACATGGGGTCGCAGAATGCTCAATGTTCTCATGACGGAGATGGAACTGATTATTGTCAATCTTCCAGAGTTGCGGTCATCTCATGTACGGACACTACTCCTCCAAAATGAGAGCATGCACAAGATGACCTTTTCAAGGTTAATTAATCGGAAAGGTGCTACGAGTAAAACGGTATTGCAAGTGCGGAGGGGTTTACCGACTGATATCGATTTTATCAATGGATACTTTGTTCGCCGTGCTCGGCAACTTGGTATCGATTGCCCGGCAAATGAGTTTGCTGTTTCAATAGTTAAGGCGAAACACTGCCATCTTAAGAGGTTGGCAGAAAATGTCATCCCATTTGAGGTGACATCACAATTGAACCTTGAAGAGGATTAATCGGAGGTTAGAAGAAGAGAAGCAGGACATTGATGTCCATGTAAAATTACAGTATATTACTCTTAGACACAAGATAGATACTGACATAAAGGATCATGTAGTCACAATGATCTATAATATGACGTATAACATACGTGGATAATTCTTATTTACTGGTGTTAAGTTGCCGTATCCTGGTTATAACTGTATCTCATGTGTCACAGATGCCGAACCATCGGCCTCATCTGTATCTTGTGATTATGTGTCTCCGATGATCGTAGCAGAATATTCGCTGGAGAATTAACCCGCCATCTTCCATGCCACAGTTTCGCCCTTGCGATTTTTCAATCCATTTGGGTTTGTGGCTACCTTCTCACCACTCATGTATCCATGTCTATCATTCGTCGCAAAGATCTTCTCAACCAAAAGCTCAAATGGTCCCGCCTTCCTGTCTATGAGACTGATACCAACGGTGAGAACCTTACGCTTGATCAGTGAGAGCTGTGGACTGACGACCATACCATGGTTTGTCCGTATGAAGTCCCTCCAAGGAATCAAGACTGTCTCCCACTGGCCGGGTCTCTTTGTGAATAAACGATGTTGGAAGACGTCTTCCTTGGATAAGCCTTCGGTCATGATGTTGACATAATATGCTCGGCCGTCTGACTTGACCCGCAGGCCGAGATAGTGATAAGGCTCAACATCAAATATGCCGTATCCGAAAGCGTTTAAGCGTTGGTCGTGGGTACGGAAGGCGGCGAAGCCTGAGCGTTTTACGGCATAGCGGTCTTTAGGGAGATCATGAGAGATAGACCCGTGCCAGCGCAGGTATGACTTGGATTCCGATTTCGTGACGTATTCTACTAGAGATGTAGAGAAGCCCCCAAATTCACGATCACTCATGAGTTTGAGATCGTTGACATCGGCTTTGGATTTGAACTCTTGGAGGGTGTAGGGGCCCGAGGGGCCATGGATGTTTTCTTTCTTGACAACTAAGGTGGTAGTTAGTATAGAATTCCAAATAGTCATCAACACTCTTTACTTACCAATGTTGGCTTGTCGGCGGAGCACATCCATTGTGCGGCCCCAAAAGCCCTTGACCAGGGCCGGAGCTGTGGTTCTCATGACACTAACCAAGGAGCACTAACCCGATGGATGACGTCCCCACTTTTGACAGTTTCGTTGGGGGGTCTAGATCACGACTTGTGGACGGAGATCTGGGAAGCCATAGAAAATCCCGAAATGTTTCCAATGAAGACGTTGATCAGAGTTCATGCAATCACCACAGGCTTTATGGGATGCGACTAGGGACCACAGCACAGTATGAGATTCTAGGGTTAGAAGGTGGCCGGTAGATTGTCGGGGTTCAAAAAATCAAGGACCTGCTTCATAATGCTCTGTTCATAACGATGATCTTTCGAATTCCCATAATTGATTTAAGAATGGGTAATTTATTTAGTCATGTCAATTAACGTACTGGTGTGCATTTATTTATTAAAGCCATGGTTGTCAACATTAACAATATATGGACATTATATACATTGTCTTATTAGGGTATTGGACCCTACATTATAACTACTTTTGGGATGCTGCCAAATTTCGGGCCGAGCTATCTAAATAAGTGTATGTTTAATATGACCAGCAGACATTTTCCCTGTAAAGTTGTAGGACAGCCGAATCTAATCAGGCCATGAAAAAGCTTACGTAAGCGAAAAGGAACAATTCTAGATGGACGGGTCATACACAATGTTTATAACAGCTCACAGACTTATGAGCTCCGCTAAACGTTGTATTCATGCTGAGCCTTCTCATGAGATGAACATTGTAGTGATGTGATGTTTCTTAGTGATAAGGAGCCACATGGTGGGCTGACAAACACGGTAACTTTGTACTCGGTCAAATCAGCGAATACAGCAGCGGTTAAGTCATTTCCCAGCGGTCTGGATGGTCCGCTTTCCCTGCGCAACACCTGGCCCATGCTGATTGTATGAAGACGACAATTTTGATAGGAAAAGCGGGGCACATTTCAAATTCGAGATTTTCTACAGGGATATCATGCTTTAATGTTTCAAAAAAACGTGTTGATTTTATGCTGCTTTTGGCTCGGAGTGGGGGCTCCTAGGGCGTTCCGCGGCCGGCCAACATGTCGCCATGCACTGGTGGGCAATAGTGCGATTTTGCGTAGGATTTGCCGCATGGTAAAATCCAGCTAGAGTTACAGAAAAAAATTTGATGGGCTAGCGCTCCGAACTTCTATTTAAGGCCAATGGTACCCCACGACTATTTCTGCGTCTGGGCTTTTCCTTCTTTCTGATACACCCCACGTCTAAGCTGTTTTTAGCAAGGCTTGCTTATCATCGATAATTTCGACGGCTGGCTACTTGAGTTTATTGAGAGATCACACACAAAGGATCGGTCTGTGTACTGTTAGTCACCGCCAAGATGAGCAATCAGCCGTCGCATGAGGCGTCCAACGCCATCATCTATGTGACGTACAGTGTCTTCCTGTACGTTCATCATTGTCATTTATGCTCGAGAAAGAGGAGTAGCCCGTATCTTGCGATGTTAACATCTATCACAGTATCATGGGTATCACTATTTCGTGGTTCTTCCGCCACAAGCTTACTGGCACTTTCTACTCCAGTAACAGAACTCAGTCGGGTCAGCATTCTCGTCACCATTGTTTTGTCAACAGTCAAATCTGCGCTTCTGCATTTAACCGATATGTTAGAAGCAATAATGCATGACCGAATTTTACACACTCGATATGGACAAACTAACTTTTGGATATTTGCTCGCACCACAGCTTTGCCACTGGCTCTGAACTTCATGGCCTCTGGTGAGTTGTGGTCTTGGTATGCCGAGTCGCGGTCAACCCTGTATCCAGACTCACACTTTTGCACATAAACTGCGTGGTTTGGTTACGGAGTGGTGCAACGATCGGGAGTCCGTCTTTTTTTCAACACATTTCATGGTTTTCTTAGATAATCACTCTTCCTCTTGACTAAGTATAGGAGTGGCCACAATTCTATGGTTTTTCAAATCTCGAGAGACGCTCCCGGTTGTTGTGCTTGGCCGGTCTTGCGCGTTTTCTTGTTTGCACCTCCTCCATGGAAGATCAAAAGCGGCAGTATTAGATTTTCGTTCGTTCACGCAACACCAGGTGAAGCATCTGGAATATGGTGCTTCACTCATCATTTTGCTTGCGAAACAAGATGGTACAGATGTCCTGGAATATGGCAACTTCTGGTCAAATTCAACATCCCATTTTTTTCGCTACACTTTGTTTGACTCTTATCTTTGGTATTTTTGTTCTTGGTATTGCCGTCTAGCTGAAAATGCTACCTACGGATCTACAATATTCAAGAGCTTTTATACCCACTGATTTTTCCAAACTTCCACAGGTTTGTCTCCCATTGACAAGTCTTTCTCTCACTGCCATTTCCAGAGACTCTAAGTCAATGGATATGAAATGGTTAAGAGACTAGACGCGGCTCACTACGGGCGCCGATTTGCCTTCTTGGTCATGTTATACGCCTATGATTCTCCGTTTCAAGATCATAGAGATCGCAGGCGAAGAGTGCGCAATGAAGCTGAGACTGTACCGTAATACTCGATCAAGATAATGCTTGCGTGGGAAACGTGCTGCCGCTTCGATCTATTTTCACTATCTATTCAGTTCCGTCACACATTGCTGGCATAATGCTAATTGTTACAGGTCTTGGTTCCGGTATATTCTTCTCATACCCTGAAATGGCTACTATTACTGGTGTGCATGGTATGGTCATTTACTCTGTCTCATGTGGTGCTCCTATGCTTGTTTTTGCCTACTTCGGCAGTCTGATTCGCAAGCAGTGCCCTGATGGATTCGTTCTGACTGAGTGGACTCGTGAGCGTTTTGGTATTGCGGCGTCCCTGTACCTGAGTGCTATGACTTTGTTCACTCTGTTTCTTTACATGGTTTCCGAGCTTTCTGCCTTGGGTCAAGTCATCAACACTTTGACTGGCATGAATGGCCTTGCTCCCATCATTGTTGAGTGTGTGGTTACCACTATTTACACCTCAGTTGGTGGTTTCCGCATCTCCTTTTTCACCGATACCATTCAGAGTATCATGGTTATCTGCCTGATAATTCTAGCTACCATTGCTATTGGTATTACTACAGATATCGACCGCTCTCTGATTGATTCCTCTGGTTTGCTAAAGGCCAACCTCCTGGGTTGGCAATTGTTGTACATCCTGCCTGTTTGTATCATTACCAACAACTTCTTCTTGTCATCATTCTGGCTCCGTACCTTCGCTTCGAAGACTGACAAGGATTTGTGGATTGGTGCGGGTATTGCTAGTGTCATTGTTACCTGCGTCCTGACCTTGGTTGGCATGTGTGGTATTATCGCCGTCTGGGCCGGTCTGTATACCGGTGCTGAGGATGAAGACCCCTCGGTTTCCTTCTTTGTTCTTCTCGAGCAGTTACCGATGTGGGTTGTCTGCGTTGTCCTAGTTCTGTCTGTGGCTATGTCGACTGCTTCTTTTGACTCTCTACAGTCTGCTATGGTTTCTTCTGGGTCTAATGATCTCTTCCGCAACAAGCTAAACATCTGGTACATCCGTGCTATCGTTGTCGCAATCATGCCACCGATTGTTATTATTGCCCTGAAGGCCCCCTCTGTTTTGCAGATCTACTTGATCTCCGATCTTTTGTCCGCCGCTATGGTCCCGATTTTGATGATGGGCCTCTTCCCTTATTTCTTCTACCTCCGCGGTTTCGACGTTGTTGTTGGTGGTCTGGGTGGGATTCTTACAGTCTTCATCTTTGGTTGTGCCTACTACGGTAATGCCCAGGATGGTGGCAACCTGCTTCTTATCGAGCAGGGTCTGACCTCCGGCGACTGGGGCGTTTTTGGTGCTTTCGTTGCTGCTCCTTTCGGTGGGATCATCTGGGGTCATATTGCCGCTGCCTTCCGCATGAGTGTCAACTACTGCCTTAGCAAGAAGAATGGCACACCTTTCACTGATTTTGACAAACCGGCAGTCTTATCGATCAACACTTCGTCTGCGGCTGCCGACACGCCGCTGTGCGATGAGAACTCGAACCCCGACACCAAGAAGCCTACCCTGGCTGGTCGCTTTTTCTAGTTGAAGAGACATCCAGTCCAAAATCGTGGGGGAAGCAATATTCTTGATACCCCCATTTCATGCTGCTTGAATGGTGTCGGCAAAAATGGGCTTAGCCCCCTCAATAATTTGAGATATTCCAGTCATTCCAGTCTAGTGCAGATGTATAGGTACCTTAATCTTAATAGAATGGACATGATCTTTGATCTTTTAAAGCCGTCCTTTTTGAAACTTGGTTTATAGTGCATGATAAT
Source organism: Ambrosiella cleistominuta (assembly GCA_017139545.1). Classification (NCBI taxonomy): domain Eukaryota; kingdom Fungi; phylum Ascomycota; class Sordariomycetes; order Microascales; family Ceratocystidaceae; genus Ambrosiella; species Ambrosiella cleistominuta. Next base: position 132,073 of record JABFIG010000023.1, on the reverse strand, counting down.
TGTTACAGTATTGATACACGCAAAAGGGTTGGCTTCCTCTAAGCTGTCACGACTTCCTCACATACTTTCTACAAGCTAATATACATAATGACATCTCCTATTACGTCCATCCTAGTTTTTCTTCCGCGGGGAAAATACACCGTTCTCCTCCTCCAATACAATCTGATTCCTTTGTCTGTATCTACTAGCACTTTCTATGGAGAGCGCGTCCATGTGCTTCTTTATGGTGACAACATCCTCAGGAGTAGATGTGGAAAGGAAACCATAGGCATACCAAGGACCTTGCTCGTACGTCTTCATGTCAATTGTTCTGTACATGAGCATGTTCTCAACTTTGCGCTGAGTTTTCTTGGTTTCCTTAATGGGCTCGCTAGTTCTAGGGTCAATCTTGACAAGTGACTGTGTACTCTCGATGGAGACAACCGCCATGTGTCTATATTGTCTGTTATCATTGGGCATCTGCAGTAGCCGGACAGCGCCGAGAACAGGCGATCCGTGTATTTGCTCAAGGGTCCAGCGGTACTTGTCGGTGACACGACGGCGTGAAATTGTGCCGGAAAAGGACGAATATAAAGTATTGCTGCACAGGCGTCGGAGAGCGGGAAGGTCGCCCTCAGCCATGGCAGTGTTGAGTTCGGTCTGCAGGTTGAGCGCAGCCTCCCGGATGCCGGAGCGGCGCTCGAGCCTCAGCTGGGGTTTCCCCCAGAATTTGGTCTTGGATGACCAGATTATGGAAAGGCGGTTGGCGTAATGAGCAGCCCAAAGGGATAATCTAGTTTTCTGGTAGAAAAATTGCTGGTTCCAAGGAATTTGCCAAAAAGGAAAAGCCACGATCAAGCCTATGGATGGATTAGCCATGATTGATTATTTCACATCACTTTCCGGGACTTTATTTCTCGCCCATTTTCTAAACATACCGGGAATCAGCATGTCCTTGGACTTGGCGTCCAGAAGATCGGATTTCTTGTAGTTTGCCAGGTTAGGTGACTCGGACTGGTGGCCTTGTCTCTTCAACTCCCTAGCATAATTTCCGAGACCGGAAGCCCATCGGCGTGCAATGCCCAACTCGCTAGGCAGCAGCATCTTAATTTGCACTGCGTGGGGAAAAACAACCGCGTGGTGGCCCAGAGCTGGTCTAACCAGACCAAGCTGTGACGAGATCATTGTGATGTATTCGTGCGTCTAATCCAAATATTCCAAGGTGGGCCGCGTGTTTATTGTTGAGAATGATAAGAATGGTGCAATAAAAGTCGAGAGGGTTCAGTGCGGGCCATGAGGCTGCATGGGGTCTTGATATCGCCGGATGATATTGATAATATTTATGATGGCTTCACCTACGTCAAAAATTAACGGCATTGGTTTTACCCGACTTTACCCGGTGAAATCAGTTTAAAGTGGGATGCGTCACTCAATTGCGAATTAGTTGATAGTGGGACTAATGGATGATAATGGATTAGGATAGTCGGGTAAGAAAAGTAATGTTCTATGACAACCTCTCTTCTATAATATGTTCGGCTGCAGTTGATGAAAAACGCATATTAAGTCAAGTGTAACATATGTGTTATTAAAAATCGCAGATTGTATCAAATATCGAAGTCCGACTTCTATTGTCATGGCAATCCATGCCTTCAATCGCAATTCCAACTATCCCTGTACCCTAACCATTACTAGCTGTTAGTTCGACGACCACTAGAAAATCAGCCATTTAGCCTGTTAAACAGGGTCTGGAGTTGCACCAACGTCTCCGCAATCTGAGTCTCCTAAGGCGTCGTGATTTCTTGTTTACTGAGCTGAGATCTTGAGATAAATGGTTACGTCAGACCACATCATCGAGCTCCTTAAGGCTCTTTTTATCTTTGAAAATTTTAAAGCGATTAAGTTTGTTATGTACCATGTACTGATTTGACACAATTGCTGTGCTGTATCTCACGTGCTTTTTTTTGTTCTCTGGTGCTTCAAATTGCTGTACTTCGATTATTAACCTCCATCGCCGTCCCTTAATCTACGTTTACTGGTCACTTCTCAACTCCGAGATTACTACGGATAAAACAGAACACGGGAATCTAACAATTTTGATTGCTAAAAACAAATATTTGCGCTAACGTTGCATCTGGGATGCCGACTGGTACACGAATTACCTTAGCCTAGATATCATCATTTAACTCCAAGACGAGGAGTAGTCAGCCAAGCGTACTACTTCCCTATACAGCAGCGCCTCTATCTGTCAGCTACATATATATCTAAATTCATCCTGCCGTCCAAGTTTGATCTGTCACCTTATCATTTTAAATCCCCTTTGTTTCTTGACACCAAACGAACATTATATATCTCTCTCATTGGTTATCCGGAGGTTTTTTTTGCAACGATATCTTGCGCCGATGAGTCTATCAAATGTCGTCTATGACGACCCACCACCGGCGTTTGACGATGTTGTTGATTCACGAGTCACTAAATCCCCTCCGTTGACGCAAGGTTCAACGGCAGTTCTGACCACGGGAGCCCAAGTTCCTGGGAACATTCGCAACCGGAAAACTTCTTTACCAAACAATGGATTGAACAGCTCTTTGACTGGTTCCACAACGAGTTCACACAGACCACTGGGGCTTGGTATGAAGATACCACCAACGACCTCGTTATCAGCTGCTATCAAAGAAGCTGCAGCAAAGGCAAAACGTGAAGATGCCAATGAAAATGTTATTAAAGCATCTTTGTTGGCCCCGCGGGTCGCTGTTATTCTCAATGTTCCCAAAAAATTTCACTTCCCGTTGTTCTTTGGCCGATTGATCAGTATATTCCCGGCCATATTTTGGGGATGGAGACCGGCACTCATGTTATTAGACCAAATGTTACCTGGTGCTGAGAGCGAAGCTTTTCCCAAGACGGAGATTGCCCTTGCATCAATGTGGGTAAGTTGATTTCTCGTCTGTCATATATTCTAGTGGTGACACGCTAACATATACAGTGTTTTGCTGCTGGCTATCTTGCATTCTTCTTTGCAGACTGCTTAATGTCTAGATGGTAAGAGTTCCCATATATCATAACGATATGTGTTCATGTGTTCCTAATGTCTACCAGGCTCATCAACTACACCCCCCAAGCAACTATTGTCAGACTGCTGTCTATAAATGCAGTCAATATTTATGGTACAAACATAGCATTGAAGTTGTCTGGAGCCTTCTACGATGTTCGACTGTTTCTGCCAGCGTGGATAGCACTCAGTGCAGTAAGTAATGGAAGAAGTCCAGGTAGATATCTTAATACTAACATAATGCCAGTTTCTTACTGGTGCCTACCATGTTACGCATCAGAAAATAAACATTCGCAAAGAGACAGTCACATCTATCAATGTCTTTTCCATTGCGAGTTCCATCAGTATGGTATCACTACTTCTAGTGTTATACTCCAATCGTGTGGATCTTCCTGATATTCCTATTGTCATTTACCTTCGTATATTGTTTTCTTACACTCTTAAGGGCCTTGTGAGGATTCGAGCTTCTCTCCGAAGCTATCAGTCTTTCAAGGCCTAAGTGCCAGTTATTCTTTCCATACCAATTCTGTATTTAATTTTTCATTCACACTCTTTATGTACTTTATACCCTTCATTTCAATTGCCAGTTTTGAAATTATCATTATAATCTAAACGATTTAGAAGCAAAAAAAAATCCATGGTGGGACCATGGGTCTGTTGTTGCTACATATCATTGTCATATACTATATTCCATTAGACAGGTGCTAAGAATGCGCAGAAGTCGAGGTGTACTTGTATATGACGCGATATGGCATCTCGAGATAACTGTGATAAGTCGTCAAAACAGTACTGACAATCTCGTTGATTTAAGACTAGGTGGGTTTCCAGGTGTGCCGCACCTAAGACTTTTTCTGTCTGTTCATAATGAAGATCAGGACTCATCTCAGAGTCGCTATGGTGTGACCTCAGATTTTGTAAGACGTGATCTCTACTAGGAATGTCAGTGTTTCTGCTGTGCTGCATGTTTGGATAATCATGACAAACCTACCTCCAATTACGGATATCTTCTGTATTCACATCCATCCTACAAAACGGACATGTGCCTAAACCATCACGGAGCTTTGGCGGTCTTGGAACTTGAAACCGTTCTTGTTCAGTTAAATTTACTTTGCCCCGGGCCACTGAGCCATAGGCCTGAGCAAATTGAGAGGTGGAAAGTGTGGTAGCTTCTTTGTGTAACCACGGAGACTCTAGCGCATATTCTAACCCACCCGCAAATCCTTCAGGGTCATCCAGGCGACAAAGGAACTCTAGCCTCAGAACACGATGAGCAAATGCTATCGATTGATTAATTACTATGAGTGGCGGGAGATTCAGTGCCTTGTATGCTGAGATGCCGTATTCTAGACACTCGTTGTACAATGGTGTCATAGCTTTGTAGGTAGTGATATACGATGCTATTTCCATCTCTTTCTGATGGATGAGATCATAAAAGGCTGTTTCTACAAGATGGAATTGATATGTAGCAGTCTTCACCAGGTCTATCTGTGATGTAGCATGGCACAAAACATTATGATCAACACAGGGGCTATATGCCATTGATCTGAGTTTTGTCCAAATCCTCTGATGGCCAGATGGAATACCGGTAGCGGTATATTTTATTTGTTCCCATGTCTCTGTGATAAGTCAGTCGGTCACCCTGCTGCAACATCGGGTTGCAGCATGCAGCACCCGGTACCACCATATCGCCATTACTACTTACCAAGAACAATTGCTACCGCTTCCTGCAAAGCGCTATTCAAATTGCATTCAACAGCAGGAAAATGTGCCAACTGTCTATCAAAGATGGCTGCTCGTCTCGATGTCAGACCAACGTGTTGCTTTTTGAGCTCACGAAGACGGCAGATGCTCTGGCGAACCCAATATTTTGTTGGGAGTTCGGTTTTGCGGACGGTCGAGTAGATCAGATCCAGACAACAGATCAGGTTGTCCAATTGCTCGGACGCACGGACTTTGGTGTGGTTGTCAGACATGCCAGATGGGAATGGGAATGGAATGGGATGTAGCCAAGGGTATTAAGAAGAGATGATAAAGGTAGTGACAATTATGCGGGATAACGACAGCTTCGTGTATCGGCGAGCATTGGAAACTAAAGGAAAGAAGCATTTGGCGAAGTGTAGATGCAGGAGTAAACAATACCCTGAGGAAACTGACGCGGAAAGGAGGAGAAAGACGTCTCTATATGTAGGTTGATACTTGTTGTCAACAAAGGAAGGTGTCTACAAGTGACGGCCAGTACTTTTACGTTTTCGTGGGGTTTGTGCCAGACTATTTCAGTGTTGGACATCCATCACATGTGATAAGATTCAAAGAACTATACCTATATTTTACACATGATGATTGTGGGTATGATGGAAGAAATAAGTTCAATTCTTTGTTTACAACTTATGTTTCCTGGAAGCTATATAATTGCAATTCTCGTATATAAAGGAAGTCAAATTATAGTATGGTCAACTTGTATGGATGGCCCCTAGTTGGCTTTTTACGTATCTATCTAGAAAAAGATTATCTTGTTGTTCGGAGACTTGTATAACATGAAAGAAATCACATTGTAATTGGACAGAGTCCCAATATATATCTCGTGGCATCTACACAGTAATATTGGATATTTGCCATAGTCATCCTAGTTCCAGACTATCGATTTACACAGCACCCGACATGCATATCTCAGACTGAGTGCCAAAGTACGACCTGTATATTTACAATGTAGATATAAATAGTAATCTTGACTTGGCTGAAGTCAGGTCGGGCAAAAGGCCTGCTGTTCATGTGTAAAGGGACATAAGTATGTATACATAATAAAACTACAAGTTTAAATTTTGAACATATGATGCTTCCCACATTCGACTTTGTTCTTTAATATTTCGTCCCACACTGACTATGAAGATCTAAGTTAAATATCTCTAGAGTTGCACTAGAGTACTTTCATAAGTATTTCCTTCGATCAAGGTCGCATTACAATCCGAATTATATGTGAAATCATTCATAATATATACCATGAGGCTAGTAAGTCCCATCGTGATTTTAGCTTCTTCACTCGTATTTTGCAGTGCGTCATGTAGTTGCGGCTGGTACGCGACTACGTGGACAGACTTCTATTGGAGGGGGGAATGAAGAGAAAGATCCGATCCATTGATACCAAAGCACTCGGTATGCAGTTGAGACGTTAGTCTCTTGATATGCTTAGTTCGACACTTTTACAGACATTACCGTGTGCAGTGCGGAGGGACATCTCGTATATAAGCTAAACATGTCCGCTATTTTACGACCTTCCAATAACATGGACGTGGTTTTTGATGCCCTTGGAGGGCGCCTCAAAACAATTTTGAGCTCACGTGTATTCATTATTCATAGTGATCTCAACACCTCATGCCTCGGGAAGCCATCCAAGATGATCCGTGCAAAATGGCCGATTCAAATTAACTTAGGAGCCCTTAATACTTTCATCCGTATGGTTACTCATAGCAATACAGACCAATCACCGGTCACACAGAATCCTTTGGTGAACATCCTGTCATAGAATTTTTTGGATGCAAGGCAATTCTTTCTTTAGGATTACAAGAACAGAGAAAAGCATACAAGATTCCAAACATCCCATTACGATAATGAGGCTGAAATAAACACATGCCTCATGTTCAATATGTATGCGACCCACCAAGATACAAAGAATTCTTTGAATTGCCCCATCTGGTTCATCGACTTTGGGTAGTGGTGAGGCTCCACAGAATGAGCGTGCCCCTGCTGAACTTGATGCAGGGTGCATGGTTGGCGCCACTTGGAATTGGGTTCCAAACGGGTCACCATCTCAGGGTTTAGCCAACCCTCTTGATACTTGGTCACTTGCATGCATTTTCGACTTTGATGAATAACTCGACCAATAACTCTTTCTCGTCACTTTGATCTACCAGTTCCCACATCAATGATTCCTTTTAACTTATTTGGCACTATATTATGAATATCTACAAAAACATAACCAGTCATGTCTTTTGTTTTTGCTATTTGTTTTGATGTACAGCAAATCACAGCCAGGTCACCACGCGAGTAGTAGTTGTTCATACCCAACCTAATCCATGTTGTCAAATGAAGCTCAGGTACATGCCTACATGTATACTTACATCACGGCCCAATCTGACTACTGCTTGCTGCCAATGGCGGTAGCCAAATTTGCCGCTATGCGTTTGGGATGTCACGGGTCCTGCAGACAGTGACGGTTTAGGGGTTGACATGGTAAAGTTTATGTTGAAAAAAGTCATATTTTTAATGTACTTTTCCTGGCTCGTCAACATGTTATATATTTATCAATGTTCATGTATCCTCTCTCGGGATCCTCTCTACTGAAGTGTTAACTCCAGATTCCTCAATCCACTATCTATATACAAGACCAGAATCAACTATTCTGCTGACTGGTGCTTGTTATTAATATTGGATATCTCTGTCACACCAGGCCTAGGCCTCCAGTCTCACAGTTGCAATATGATCATTCATCAACATTCTTCCACCAAACCAGGAGGTCAACCACTAGCCCCTGGCCATCACCAACAATCGCCCTTGCCAAATTTCCCTTTGCCCGGACCACTAGTCAACTCCAAACGCTCACAACCAAATGTCGTGATTAACTACAGCGACTGGTCTGACCACCCGTCTCGTTTACCAAGTCTCCATGAAGTGTGTAACCCCGATTTTGGCGAATCACGGCAACCTGCCTTCTACACTCCAACAACCTCGCACCATGAACTACCGTCACTCTTGCCGCCATTATGTGAAGTTCCAGGATCCCAACGGGCCAGATCAGCATCTCGTTCCAGACGGTCAACCTCTCACCAGCGTCACTTGTCAGCAGTTCGTCATCCGCGTGGATATTCAAGTTCTACATCCAAGTTGGTTGATGTATCAGAAGGCACAAATCGATCTGTCCTAGACGATTTAGCCTTCACAGCAACATTGGAAATACGGCCGGCACCTAGAGGCTCAGCAAGAGGCTCAAGAGACCGCTCTTGCTCGGCTCATGCTCGGAGGGTCAAGGGCAAGGAACGACGGCCATGGACTGATGCTGAAACAGATGACCTCTTCCGAGCTGTCAGCAAACACGGCATCGGAAAATGGACCAAAATTCATAAAGATCCCGCCTTTCACTTTGATAATCGATCTCCTACAGATCTCAAAGATCGATTTCGCACTTGTGCCCCTCCTGAGCTGCTGCAACTTTATGATTCTCGACTGGGGTCATGTTCCCGGCAATCTTCGGAAGCACCAAATCCCAGTATGAGTGCACCTAACCTGAGTGTCCACCCAGAACTGAGCAACTTTCCCGGGAGCATCTTGAACCCTGTCAGTGCCGTCATTGATGAGACAGCCGTTCATCCTTCTCTGCGGGAATCGACACTAGCAGGCTTCCAACTGCATCAGGCGAGAAACCCTTCACAACCACCACAAAATCGAGTCGCATTCCCAAATGACTTGTTGAATGATACAACTCCCAAGTCTACCAAATCGCCATCCCCGCCATCTATGTTCGATGATGCAGACAAACGACGCAGGCATCGAAAGACGATGGGAGAAATTTTGCGGCTGGGAATTGTTGCACCTTTTAAACGAACATCCCGCCGTGAACGACGCTGGTTCACAGAGCAGGAAGACTCAAGCATCCTTAACGGACTTCTGATTTACGGCCCACAGTGGTCTCGGATCCGAAATGATTACCAATTCCCCTGTCTCGCGGAGCGACAATCGACCGACCTGCGGGACCGTATACGCAACAAATATCCGGAGTTATTTGCAGTGTTGAGTGCAAAGCCTGCAAGGCTAGGGGGTGTAAAGCATGGTGGGGGGACATTGGGTGAAGGTGGGGTTCTTGATGTTGACATAATTAACACCATCAGGGACCTACTGCGACAGCTTGGCAATGGAAGTGATGCTTCGGACAGCCCAACGTCACATCGAACCCAACACTCCGCAGAAATTGGCCACCAAATGATAAAGCAGGAAGAACGGGAGTCGATGTCGCCTCCTTCATCTGTTAGTCCGACAACAACAAGACTTTGGTAAGATAGAATGGGAACTGGAGTGGAAATAGTGACTTTACAGTGAAGTACATATTTAGATTTCAAGACCACTCTGGGTCAATGGATAGATATGTGTTTGTTTTCATGATCTGCAGAAGTGGGGATACAGTAAATCCCATTGTCCCAACCTGGCATATCGAGTGTTGGTATGCGACTATGCTGCTTGGATAATCATCTGTAGTTATTTATAATTGTTTCCCTTGTTTATCAAGTTAATAGATGTTTTGTGTTACTGTTCAAGATTCTTCTCATTCTTTAAATTTGAAATATATCTTCTCTCAATGGATGTTACTTATTGTACGATGGAGGTCATGATTACCGAGCTTATAGGTTGGGCCCGGAGAGCTATGACCACCTCCGGGGAACACCATGGTGGGGTAAATCTACATGGGACTAGGATCTTGATTTTTCTTTAGGCGGTTAATGCATGAAGTCAGAGTTGAACGCCACAAGGCTCATGAAATACAAGGGCTTTAATCCACGTGACTTATTAGCTTTAGGGCACTATGGGGCAACGCACGAAATTTCCTAATTAGTACCCCACTGCATCCTTGAGCGAAGTCTAACAAAATTCTGACGCATAATTTCCTTAGCCAAAACTTTTTCCCCCCTACCAAACCAACTCGACAAATTTGAGCATCAATCGTCAAAATGGGCCGTGGACCTAAAAAGCATCAGAAGCGCCTTTCCGCTCCCTCTCACTGGTTGCTGGACAAACTCAGCGGCGTTTACGCCCCTAAGTATGTACCATCTCTACCTCAACACTCTGCTTCCGCATCCCAGATACGATAAACTAACTATTCGCCTCACTTCAGGCCCTCTCCCGGTCCCCACAAGCAGCGTGACTGCCTGCCTCTCATCGTGTTCATCCGTAACCGCCTCAAGTATGCGCTGAACTTCCGTGAGACTCGCGCTATTCTCATGCAGCGCTTGATCAAGGTTGACGGCAAGGTCCGCACTGACATGACCTTCCCCGCTGGCTTCATGGACGTCATTTCCATTGAAAAGACTGGCGAGAACTTCCGCCTGATCTACGACACCAAGGGTCGTTTCACCGTTCACCGTATCCAGAACGAGGAGGCCCAGTTCAAGCTTGGCAAGGTCAAGCGCGTCCAGCTCGGTCGCGGCGGTATCCCCTTCCTGGTTACGCACGATGCCAGAACGTGAGTTCTATCAGACATCATTCAGACGTTGGACTAGGCTTGGTAGATTCCGAGAGTATATTGGCTTGTCATAGACGGTTATGGGTTTCCTTTAGGATTACGATGTTTGGATCTTGAGTTCCTTTTGAGTTGGACTCATCGTTGACACAGCATAGTCTGCATCGAGCATTCCTCCATATGCCCCTATGTTGTCCCTCGCTCCATGGCGATTTGGGTAAACACTCGGAGTTCCTCGATCCTCAACCTCTCGGTCCCAAGTGCCCAGGGACACCGACCATCTTCGTCAAGTCAGCTATCACGCTTGGATGGCACAGTTCTAAGATCTGTTCCAACGTTTGTATGTATCCCCCTCTCCGACTCTAGCTAACCTTCCCCTTCTAGCATCCGCTACCCCGACCCCCTCATTAAAGTCAACGACACCGTCAAGATTGACCTCGAGACCGGGAAGATCATCGACTTCGTCAAGTTTGACACTGGTGCCCTCGCCATGATCACTGGTGGTCGTAACATGGGTCGCGTTGGTACCATCACCCACCGTGAGCGTCACGATGGTGGCTTTGCCATTGTCCACCTCAAGGATGTCATTGGCAACACCTTCACCACCCGTGAGAGCAATGTCTTTGTCATCGGCCAAGACAAGCCCCTCATTTCCCTGCCCAAGGGCAAAGGTGTCAAGCTCACCATCGCTGAAGAGCGTGACAAGCGCCGCGCTGCTGCCCTCAACTAAGTTGTCCCTCTGTCTCTTTGTAAAAATTGAGATGTTGGTGACAATTTAGGTGTTGGTCCAGATGTCTCGGATTGGTATAGGGAAAAAATGTCAATTGGAATGCCCAGCCGTTAAAACAAAAAGAAGTTTACTCAAATTGTAATAAAAAAACGTGTAACTGGATAACATGAACGGCACAGATACACGGACTGGAGTCAAGGGTTAATTTTCAGATATTTGGGATTTGTGTAGTTTTCAAGAGGAAGAGACTCGCTTTAGATCCCAGTTCTGTGGTCAATTCAATCGTGAACACGTATTTCGTCGGTTTAAATTTTGGCGGTCATGATTCAAATATTTTCACGGTATTTTCACGATATTTTCAGGGTCTGGAAACGTACTAACCCTAATATATCATTTTCGCATGTACATATAATTTCTCCGAATCAAAAATACAAATGCAAATTAGGAATGCAGACACCAAATAGAATTGCACCTAGATCCATAAACACGCCTACCAAAAGACCCAAACATGTGATAACACTATTCAAAAAATCCGTACATGGCCTCTAATCTAGCCAATGCACTTTGACCAGACTGTGCCGTATCAACATGTTCAGCCGGTTTACCCTCCTGGTTTTCTCCTGTGGATTCAAGTGCCGTTTCTTGCTGAATCTTGTCAGTATCAGCCATGCTCTGTTCTGGATCCGTCATTCTTGTGCGCTCGGGACTGGACTCAGGAACCGTGACTTCTCGTCCACCCGGAATAACTAGAGGTCTGGATGTCATGATCTCGATGAATGTCTCCGAATCACTCTTAAATGCCGTTGAACTCTCCACACTGCGTAACTGCAAACTGTCTGCTTCGGAACTGTAGTGAAACAGATAGTCACTGTCCTGCGAGGCAGATCTACCACTAACTGTAACTGGGGCTGACGGGGAACGCCTGTTCTGTTTGGGTGAGGCGTCGTAGATATCGAGCATCTCCATTCCCTCGCAAAGTGACTGGGTTTCATCTGCCGATGATGGCATATGAAGTCGTTGGGTTGAAACACATGAAAACGACGTGGCCTTGGAAAATTCAGATGATCGGGACGAGTCACGAGCAACGCGAGATTCTAAAGAATAGACATGCTTTCCAACAGCAGTGGGTGGTGGTAGGTTTGACTCGATAATGAGTTCTAAAGCCAGCGGGGGAGAGACAGAGGCATCCACTGGTGGGCTTCCAGTTAGTTCAATCTGGGGTGACGACAGAGACTGGAGTCGATCTGGGCTGGATGATTGGGGTTCGCCGGAACTAAATGAATCCGCAGTCAAGGTAGTCAATTGGGAATGAACAAAGTTTGGTTCTACTTCCGGAGACAATGAAAATGTCTTTCCAGAAGATTCCGTAGCAAAAGTCCGGTTAATACTCTGTTCCAGGTCCACAGTCTCTTTACTTATCACCTTAACATGTGACCCAGGAACTAAACCCGAAGGCTGGATGAATGAACACTTGGCAGTTGGCGGATCCCAAGACCACTGTGACGACGAAGGCGAGCCAGCTGACGCTGATATCGCTGGAATTAGGGGCTTAACTTGAATTGCCTTGCACGCGTCATAATCTCCGAACAGATCCAGGTTCTCGCCAGGCTTAATAATCCGACCGTCATCAATTACCACGTCACCAGTTGGTGCAATTGCATTTTGAGGCTTCCGGTTCCGTGTGTTGATATGAAGCTTGTCGGCTTGGACCTTGGATAGAGGGACAGCATCTTCTGCTTTGTCGTTCTCGTCTGTTAACTTGCACATCCACTCAGAGAAGATCCAAGGGAAGCTGATTAAAGGCATATTTTGTGGCGTCGGAGACCAACCATAGGCTTCAAGGTCCTTGAGAGCCTTCTCACACTCTGCGGCCGTGACATAGTACATGGCAATGAGGAGGTTTCGGACACTATCAAAGGTCGCGATCCCCCCACATTTGTCCACGCAAAGCTCGCGGAAGTTCCGCTTCAAAACACTGATCTCTTTGCCTATGCGTTCCTGCATCTTGTAGCCAGTGCCAACTCGGGGCTTGCTGAGCACAAAAGTAGTCCACATCTCAAACTCAGTGTCAATCTCGAACTGACTCATCAGACGACGCATTTCCATATCATAGTCTGACTTGATGCTGGAAGCTAGCTTTAGTAGATCATCCGAGACCTTGAGAGCAAGAATGCTCCGATACATAGGCTTGGTGTAAAACGGACTAAATTCCACCTTTTGCACGCAGTCATAGATTGCACCGAGGGCTCCCTTTGAATGGTACTGGGAGCCGTGGCGTTTCTCCATGTAGTGTGGCCACTTTTTTGGATTTAGATGAGAAGGCATAACCGCCGGATCGCCGGTCTTGATAAAGTCGACGGCCTTGGAGTGAAGTTGCGCCAATTCGAGACCTTAGAAGTACTAGTGAGTATTTAGATAGAATTTAGATGGGACTACACTTACATTGTGGACTGTCTGCGCCTCGAGCATCAGCCCAAGCCAGGTGAGCATGGGCAATGATTGGTAGAGTGTCACCACGAAGATACTTAACGAAGAATATAGATAGGTGGCGATTAGTTATCTCCCTGTTCAGCTCAAGACTGGGCACTGGAGTCACTGGCATGGGAGAATGATTCCAGATTGGCGGGATGAGAGACTTGTCCCAGATGACAAAGAAGTCATCACCATCAAGGTCACCACCAGAAAGCATACTTGGAACATCACGATCACCAGTACTGGGAAAGACTACCACATTTGTCAAGCGATGGAGTTCAGGGACATCCACAGCTTGAACCACTCTGATGTCACCGGGATGCAGTGATGGATTACGGCCAACAATGCACACACTTTTAATCGACATGTACTGTCCTGGTCTGTCTGGATCCGAGATGCGGACAAAGATCTGTGGAAGCTTGTTCACATCCTTCTCCATGGAGCCCTCCGTTGCAGAACTGTGTCCCCGTAACAATCCCTTCTCATCCACACAACCGAGGAGGAAGGCTCCTTGGGGAACAACAATGCGAGCCTTCTCTTTGAGTAACTTGAGAGACCAAGTTCTCCAGAGATTCATAACCGACATGACAAATGGTTCTTCATTGTCAGGCTTGAGGAATCCGGCCTTCACCATGTCGGCAATCTGGAGTGTCACGGCATTTTCATCAATGTACCGAGTGAGAAGAGTTATAGCTACCGCAGGATCCGTCATGGCCTTTTCGAAGTCCCGCAACTGATCTTCTAGAAGCTTCATGAAGGCAGAGTCAGGAATGCCAAGACTTGACAGGACGACAATGGTTTGCCGGTTGAGAGTGGCTACTGAAAACTGGGATACCCGAACGATTTCGAGACCATTGAATTGCGATTGAAACTTTTCTTGGGACTTGCGGATGTGAACCTCACATAGAGATGGGTCGTCAGACACAACAAGAATGCCTTTGCATCCTCCCATCCGATACTGATAGGCGGCCGGGATAGGGTCACCGGGTATGGTAAATATCTCCATCTCTTCCATAACAAGACTGGCCAAGAAGTAAGATATCTTGCCGACACCATCCGTAAAGCAAAATCCGTTGTGTTGGATGTCTGGAATACGCTTGATGGTGGGGACAGTGATACCTCTGATAGCGCGAGTAGTCGAAAAGCACTGGCCTAGGCGGGCAGCACGCCTAGCGACATTCTTGATGGTGCTAAAATCGCCCATCCAGTTGCGAATCTTGTTGACAGTCAGATCTGGAGTCTCAGCAAAGAAGTGTGCTCCCCCTTCACGCATCTGGGAGTTTCCACAAGCCAAGAATTTGAAAACACGATCGCCAACACGGATCCCATGATCCAATACATGGAAGATCCGAAGATAAACCTCGTTGTTTTGGTTACCGTTATTCCCACTGCTGATACGCCCATTCAATAATTCATCTGAGAATTGGACCCGGAGAAAGCGGTCTTGGTAGTCTCTGAAGTGACGGAGCACACGATTGGTACTCTCTACGGCAGGTGTTTGAAAGTATATCGTAGTTGGTGTGATAATGGCTTTCCGCACTAAAGAACAATAGTGTGGGATACGAGCGCCGGTAAAAAGCCTCTTACCGCCGAAGTTGAGATTACCGGGCTCCAGAATTTCCATGGCATCAGCAAAGAGCGGCACAGATTTTCTATGACAAGTGCGATCAAAGTAATCGGCAGCTTGCTCTAACAAAAACCGAGCATCATCAGAGGACTTATGAGCCAAAGCATTTATAAACTCTTGCGTAACTGCATGTTCCTCGAATACGCCCTTTCCTAAACAAACTTCAAGTTGATATCTGACTGGCCACGGTAAGTGACAATTCTCCATCAATCGAGTGAAGTCCTGAGGGAATGAATGCAGAAGCCTTTCCGACGGAGCATCCAAATATTCCCAGATAGGGTTGAGAAATCGTGGCTGTATGGCAAGTTCATATGGCTCTGGCATCAGAGGTAGATTCACATCTCTTAAGGCATGGATAGTCTGGGCTATGTTTGGAATACATTTGAGCTCAAACCTCATGGTTTTCCATTTTCCAAGATCGATGAAGCCACGAGTGCGAGAGTAAAAATGGTAAGACAGAGGTGCAGTGTCACTCTGGAGGCGTCCATTGACACTCACAATACGCTTCCAGTTGTCGCGATCCCTCCGTTGATCACGCTCACGGAAGCTGTCACCTCGATGAGACGTGGGGCTTGTCGGCACACTCTGGTTAGAGTCGTCCGGCATAAAAGAAAAGTATAATGGCGGAAAGCTCATAGAAAGACGCAGATACGCGTTTTTCGTTTCTGTAGGGCTCACATAATAGAGGGCCGTCAGGTTGTCGAAATCGATGATGGCTTTCAGAGACTGAGGATCTAAAGCATTACCAGGGTTTATGTTACGCACTGCAAACATGACTCTGATTTGCCTCCGTTCGAAATCAATATCAATTTCCTGACGGCAATCCACATCTACTGAGTCTGACTTGAGAGTACACATCTCCATCATAAACCGTTCGCTTGTCATGATACCAAAGGTCAATGCAAGCGGCTGGATCTGGATGATGGAGGGATAAGAGATACTTGAATCGGCAGAGCTGTGTATGAGCCGTGTAGGCATAGGAGGAGGTGCCGCTACTGACACTGTTCGGCGCGGCGGGGGCTTGATGACTTCAGGTACAACTCCCACTGCTTCGTCGGCCTGAATCTTCACATCATAAACTCCAGTAAGAGGAGGGTCGAGCTTTAACTCAATGTACCCAGCAGCCCAAAAAGCATATTTGGGGAGTTGCGAGAAGAGGAGCGCCACAATCTGAACAGGAGGCTGCCGACGAGTCTGCTGAGTCTGCTTGACACTGATGACCGAAGCCACTCCATACCGACGAAGTTGTGCACAGATATGACTTGCCGATATACTGAGAGGGACCTCGGAAAGTGTAATTTTAACAGCTCGCCAATTCTTCCATCCCGATGATTTCCGGATAAAGGTAGACAGTGCTGCAGTACCAGACATATTTGAAGATAGGTGGTTGCGTGAACTCGGTGTAGAAATGATGTTAGATATACGTTTTAAAGGTGCCTGGCTCGAACGCATACCAGACTTTGATCCCGGCATGATGGCAAATCGAGTAATCAGCAGAAGTTGAAAGGTTGATCTATCACTAGTGCGTTAGAACGGAATTCTTGGATGTGTTGGCGATGGGATAATCAACGTACAGGTATGATTTGTCTACATCGGATGACGACCAAAGGGTGTCGTGGTTTCTTGTGAGATTTTCAGGATCTCGTAATAATTATTGGAATAAATGTTGGTGAAAACTTAAATCAAGTGGACGAACATCTTTGAGCTGTGATCAGAAAAAGTGGCTGGATTGTCCATATTTTATGTTTGGCAAACTAGCTAGCGGAAGACCTACGCTGGTAGCTTCCTCATCGGGAAACGCAAATATCTGAGCGAATGATCCATTTCTCATTAGCAATTACCTCCCGTCCCTCATGCTAAAAGCAGGTTATCAGCCACAAACTGCACATATGGTTCCACAATACCTGGATATTATAGAAACTTACAAGCATGCAATCATCCCCGTGTTTATGTAGGAGAACCATTCCGGTCTCAGGAGCCACTACAATCTCTTCCTTTTTCACACGCCGGTCATAGGGGAAGAAGACAGTTTCGCCACCGATGCAGCCCTCGTCTTTTGAGGTGAGGTACAGCAGAAGGGTCCAAGTGGTACGAGCTGGAATTAGCTTGTCACCTTGTTTGAGTGTTACGGCATTCCATTCATCATCTACAGATGATAAGTCAGTGGCTGCAATAAAATTTGGGGTCCATGATGAAATTACACTTACAGTGAGCATCGAAGAACTGACCGGCTGTGTATCTGTAAACTCTAATGCGTGGGTTTAGACCGATAGGTTCTCCTCCCCTATATCCAGCTACGTCAGATAATAGTTTTGGCAATTCAAATTCGAGGGTTTACTGACCACAAATCCTTCACTCCTTCCTCTGTTACAGTTTCTCGGAGCCCCGTATCCTCCCATAGTCTTCTTGCAAATATATCATCCTGAATCTCAAATCTGTCATTAACTCTAGCAGCCATTCCCTTTTGAGGCTTTCCAGGTGTAGTAATCAATGGCAACATTTTCAAGAATGTCACATATTCTCGACATAAGCTTTTTGGAAAGAAATTTCTCAATAAGACGACCTTCTTTGGAAGTTGTTTCAAAGGCTCTGGAATCAAATCAACGACAGGCAAAGCAGGTTTGAAATTGGGCCAATTGGGGGGTGTTTGGGTGGGCTTTAGTGCTGCTGGAGCTGGCGCAGCAGCAGTCTTGCCTTTCTTTGCCATGATTTCTTCGTTAAAAATTAATACACTTGGTACAATATGAGGATAGTTGATGATGAAATGACCTCTTTTCTTTTTTTTTCTTCAAATACCAAACAAAACAAAACAAACGCCAAACTACAATATGCAAGCCATCAGTGTCCGTCCGCCGCCTGCGGCTGTATCCCTGTTTGTCCTACCCTAAAGTTGCCAAACTAAGCTGTTATCGATACCAAACAAACACCGCCCCATTTAAAAGCCACAACAAGCGACCGCTCCGGCGTAACCACTTCACCCAATCAAGCAAGGGAGCCACTTCCAGTGTCTTCCATCCCCGTCCCTCAAATCGCCCATTAGGCTTTCACACTGACGGCGATGACCAAACAGTCTTCTCACCCCCTTGCGCACAAGACGCCCCAAGAACGTCGTGCCACCGAGGCGACGCTGTTCCTTGTCGGGGCGACATTGTCGGTGGCATCTATCTTTCTTACTAGACGGATGATCAATCGGCGGCGCACGGCAGTCATTCCACAGTTTTTCCCATCTCATGCGCGGCTAGAGTTTCCGGGGCGGATGCAGTTGGAGGCGGCTAAGGTTGCGGCAGGTGTCTCAGAAAGCGGTGGGAAATATGTGGCAACGGTGGTGAAGACGATCAAGAGCGATCAAGCAGTTGAGGATACTTTCTTAGAGGGTATGATGAGGCCTTTTATGCCGTTGAAAGCCATTTTGCCCAAGAACGTAGGCGATTGGATGGATGGCATAGGAAAAGTGAGTCCAAAGACCGCATCCATAGTCCACAAGATCTCGACCCCAGCCGTTGACACTCAGATCATTTCGTCTAATCCTGTCAGAATCTCCCACACTACTTCATCTACAACTCCTACACAGCCTCATATTGAGCCTCTATCGTTACCTCTTGATTCTTCCGAGCACCTTGAAACCCTTCATCTGGCCTCCATCAACGCCAGCCTTCACCCCTCACTTGCCCGCAGACGTGCAGATTCATCATCTATGGCTGCAGAAGCTCTTGCCTTAGCCACAGCTAACGTCATTGCATTTGCTGTCTTGTTTGCCGGTGGCGCCGCCATCACTCTTGATATCGCCGATTTGTCTGACCTGAAGGCGTGCGCCCAAAGAAGCATCAAGAAGAAAGAGGGTGTGGAGGATAAAGCTGCGGAGAAGGAATTGGAGGAAATGGCCAAAGAATTCCTGGAAAAGTTTAAGATTGAAACAGACACGTCGCAGAAATCGCCTGATCAGACGACTCCCGCCCAGTAATGAGTTGTGTATATCAGCTGTAACACTCTGTACTATAGCATCACGTTAATACCCGATTTGATTTGCTCCTTTCGTCAATTTATATTTTGATTCATAACGGTATCCATATATATCCCCGGTCGGATGATATAAACAACAAATCCCATAAACTATATACAAACACTAAATGTATCCACTTTCTTGTTTATGTATATCAGATTACTGTCGCCTGGCAGCCAAACACCATCACAAGCCAAGAAATCAAGCAGGAAATTATCAAGCGACGGAAATTTCAGCATCCGTTAACCTACTTGGATCCAGTTCAGTTGGTACCTATGATTTAGGCTCTACCTTCTCTCCGGCCCCAATCCTTTCTAAGTGTCTCGCCTCCATAGAGTTCTTCTCATCGACACTACCCCTCCGACCCCAATTCCGTGGCTGTCTCTTCAAGAAAGCCCCCACTGAACCAAGATAACCTTCATGTCGCAAAAAGTACGCTTGCTTCTGGCCCTTACTCCAAAACTTGATGGCATAGCTTAGTGTGTTGATGGTCTGTCTGTGACCTCGGATGAAGCTGCCACCAAAGTATATATGCGACAGATTGTGGATCTGAGACTGCAGGTATGCAATCTGGCCGATATTGTTGGAGATGGCATACAATAGAGACCGCGAGACATCGTTTGGTGAGAACCGCTCAGTGGTGGATGCGCCTCCATCTTCTGCCCCATTCTCTGCTTGCTTCTTCATCTTGAAAACCTTTCCAAACGAGCTTGCTATGGTCGTACTTTTGAGACCAATTTTGCCATAATCAGTCCCGTAAATGTCTCCAACAAGCATATCGACGTTGGCGTTGTCTCCTTCATCGGCCATAGCAAGCATATCATCAAAAGTTCGCGCACCCGTTAGTAAAGAAAGGAGACCCCACAGGGTGCCACCTCCCAATGATGTGCCACCAACACGCACGTATTGCCGAGGACCAGATACCTTGAGAAAGGAGACGCCAGACCCTATGTTGACAAGAAGATAAGGGTAGATGTTTTCGTTTGGCTCAACAAACTCCATAGGATCAGCCTCGCTATAAGTGAAGACTTCGCGTGGGATCTCGGTAATGAAAAAATCCAGACCTATATGGTGTAAAAAAGTCAGATATTAGATAAGATTCTCAACTATATGCAATGCAACACCACTGCAATGTTCTTTTTGTCTGGGCGGGACATGATTCAGCCGGCGAGTATTAACTTACCGATTATCAGACATTCCATTTCATCTTCACGCACCACATCAACACCTCCCAATACCTCCTTAATCCTATCGTAGAACTTATATGCACCACCACCGGTGGCCATAACAATTAAATCACGTGGCTCAGAGCCATTCCGAACCAAATGTTCCTCCTTGATCTGTACCATAAACTTGATGCAATCTTCGATTCTATCAGTCTCGAAATTCAAAAAGTTGAGGCGACCGCCAGGGTCTGATGAAGAAGATTCTCTGGTGAAGTAAACAAGCTTTGCTAAAGAACCTCCGATCTGATGGAAAGCAAGGTTATGACGTCAGTATACCTGTATACCTGGACACGATGTGCACGGTCAGACGCATGCGAGGGAGGGGAAGAATGCATGCAAAAGAAAAACCTACATCAATTGCAATATGGCTAACTACTGCTGTGTGGTTCGGCAAACGGATATCACTGGTCTCTCGTCGGCTCGGTGATGATCCATTTGATGGCGATTTGGGATCGCCCGAGTCAACAATGTAGGCACCGGTAACATTTATTCTGACGGCTCCTGGCCGAGTGATTGTCGTATCTATTCTATCATTCTGTGCAGAAGAATGTGCACGTCCCCACCGCCGTGAGACTGTGGAGCTCGAAGCTGCCTCCGGCGCAGATGTATTCGAAGGATCCACTATAGTCCCTTGCTCCTCCGAAGCAGGCACTGGTGAGAAAGCTATCGATTCTGTTGAGTCGACATGAGCGCTTTCCTCCTGTGGCAAGACTCGTGCTGACATTATAGGATGTAGTAAGTGTTTTCTTTTTTTATTTCGTGAGGATCTGGTCTCGTCGCAAAAGTGTCGTTGTCGACAATATGACCGTTGTGCTGCGATCGAGAAGCAAAAGTCACAAATTTCCAAGCAAGTGATTGGCGGAGCAACTTGTTGGGAACCAAAACCTGCGATAATTGTTTGTGGAAAAGATCAAAAGGTGATATCGCGAAAACTCACTCTCAAGGGATTGAATCGACTGATAAACAATATATTACTAGAGGACAGAAGAAGTAGGAAATCCCCAAATGGTATTCGGCTGCGATTGATAAAGGACGGATTTACTGCCAGACAGACTGCCAACTGACGATGGACCGGGGATTTGGGAATGAGTGAATGGAGTCAGATAGTTGCTGTGATCAAGGGGCACCGGGGCCAAAATTTAATCCAACCGATTACTCAAACTGTGAAGGATGTAAAGTGGGAACTTGACTAAAGAGTCGAACGTCGCAGTATCACTGAGCGCAAGCAGCAAAGATGATGAGATTGTGCATAGAAAGGAACGTAAAAGAGAAATAGGCTAGGGTAGACGCTTGGGTGCCCACTGCAGTTTAAATAGCAGACATTACATCACGGCCGGCAGATGCATACCTCGGTTGATTCATGTATTGATCACCGGAGCACAATGGCAATTACTGAAATAATATTACATTCAAGCTTTTATGAGGAAGTGATATTCTCCTCTTTTCCTCAAACAAGCCAAGCTGTGATAACTGACTTATAAGCTTATCGATAAACACTTGTGCCTGTGATTCTGGAAGTTGCAGGCGGAAAATAACAGCATCCCAGTCCGGTCGACAGGATGTTGGACTGCGAACTTTGGCTTCGCTTTGACCTATGTATTTCGCAGCAAATCATTTTTTTCATCTCAAGTTTTGAGATAACCAACTTTCAAAATTTGTATTGATGTTGTGCATATATATATAAGCCAATCACATTCCCCTCGCAACATGATCGATCGATCAATCAATCAAAGAAGGAACCATCCCTCTATCACATTTTGGCAGTGAGCTCAATCAAGACTTCTAGCAACCGGGGTTCATGCAGTGATCGTGATTCATGAGACATCTGGTCTTGAATTTCTCTGTATCTCAAACTAATACAGATGGATGGCTGTGATGTTACATATATGCAGCATACTTCTCCGGCTTTCACTCAGGTCTGCATGTATTGTTCCGAGATTGTTATCTCGAGTCGAGACAGAACAAAATCTGAGCATTTTATACGACTCAACATTTATAACGGATGTCACTGGCAACCCCAAAGTCTCCATGTAACCTCGGATTGCAAAGCGCACAGACGCCGAACCCATTTGTCGGGCAGTCAACCGAGCTTACAAAACAGAAAGTTAAAGTTTGATAAATGAATTCAAAAAGTTGAGGAGATGATATAACACTCTGGCTTCAAACTAGCTAGCAATGTGGTGATAATAGTTCTAAGTTTTCCCTTTTCTCCTGTTCTCAGCCTTTTTATTCCTCCAAATCCGTTGATCAAATAATTGCCACAGTTCCTATTTCCAGCCACTTGTTTTTGTCTCTACAACAGTTATTTTAGTCTCCAACATAGAGTTCAACTTCAGGCCAAAGGGATCAGGTCTCTACAAGGCATCAAGGTTAATGGAATTAAGGAATTTCAACATCGAGCCTTTGTTGCTGGCTACACCAGACTAACATTCCATGAAATCATGTAGTAATGGATGTGGTAAATGTTATCAAGCAAATGAATGTTGTTCTATATTTCAGCGTGTTTTATATGTATCTTCCGCAAAATTGGTGCTGTGAATCCTATGTACAGCCCACTTCAAAATTTCCTGATTGATATATTTACTTTTGCTTTACGATGTCTTGGACTCGCATCCACGGTTGTGCTTTTCACGCAAGTCCTTAAGGCAAGGGGCGTAGAAGATCTCGCTAGTATACGCCAGGAACAAGGTCTTGGTGGCAACGACAACCCAAAGAGCGACTACGGACAATGACAAGATCATAGTTACTACCTTCAAGAAGGTACTATCCAATGTGTTGGCAAGCTGCCCGGTACAGGCAGCCAAGACACCAATTGGGAACGTGAAACCCCACCAGCCCATATTGAAAGGGAACTTCTTCGTCAAGGCGATGCTGAGCAGAGCATTCGTCAAGACAAGCAAGCCAAATCCCCACATTAACAGGCCTATAAGCAAACCACCCAGAAAGAAGAAACGACCAGCGATAAGCGAACCATCGGAAACTCCATCCGAGATCATATTTCTAAGCAGGCCAGTCTTGGGAAAGACACGCAAAGCCTCTATGCCAAGCCTCTGGATGCCGAAGCCACCCTGCCCGAGAGGGCCGACAGGTAAAAAAACAGAAACAATAAGCTCTCGCGAGGGAAGTGAATGGACTGTCAGGCGATGGAAATACAGTGCGATGATGACCATACTGAAAGAGACGCCAATGCCCCAAAGAACATAGCTAGTGATAATTGTAATCTGAGACTGCATAGCATAGGGCAGAATACTCGAAACCATTGCACCAGTTGACGATACGACAACACTGGGGACGATTGGAAGCATAATACCACCCGTGATCGTATGAAGGCCAGGTTTATGGAAGTGCATACTAGAAATTTTAAATAATGTTAGCATTCTTTTTTCGGGCGACACATTTAATCAAGATCTTATCAATCTGATAATTCCACATTATGGTTGAGCTCGAATACGATTGCCAAACTCGGAAACTTGAAATCACGTCATCACTTACACAATAAACGGAATAAAGGTGCATGATGCAACAGCCACCGCGACGTTTAACCACCAAAGTCCCCAAGCGGTATATGCCAGCCATGTTCCCCATTGAGAGCAAGACAAAACCATCATATTGATGATTGTCGACAGGCTCATAGGGAACGTTCCCAAGAACAGACTTTGCACCGGATGCATTATCATGGCCGACCAGATTTCTGGGTACAATGAGAATCTGACGACGCAGATGCCGGTAAACACTGAGAACAGGGTAATGTTCAAGGCAAAAAAGATCCACGAGATCACCTCGATCCAGTAGGCATTATACGGCAACTGGTACAACAAGATGGAAACAATGCCAGTGCCCATAGTTGCCGCAAACCACGATGGTGTAAAATTCCGCACTATCCGTCTCCAACCCGCCTCAATCGCCTGAACTCTATTTGTACACGCCGGCTCCACACCATCCGGCGCATTACTGCGGCCATTCTCGACTAATGTTCGGGGAACCAATCTGCCGTATGGCAAACGAACCATGTCCGGTTCGGCGGGTGTGATTAAACCGGGGTCTTCCGCACCGGTAATCTCTGTGGAGGTGGACATGGTGGATACTGCAGAGTTATTAGGGCCGGAGGTGGTGGCCTTGTGGCCTGATGTTCTCGGTGAACACTCCAGTGGTTTATTCTGGGCCATCTCAAGTGGGAATGGGAGTTGATAAGGTACCAATTATTATGTCAATTTGCTGATTTTAGATGACTCGGTTAGATATAACATGTAAGATTATCGTAAATTTAGGTAGTATCAACGGTAAATAAATGATAAAAATGTATAATTATACGTAAATTATGGGATTGCGTGTCAAAATGGACCTGATGTTTAAATGTTTAAATCATGATCATGTTTTTTTTTCTGAAGAATGACTGTTTAATAATCGATAAAACTTCAGTGGGTTATCCTATTTAACCCTCGGGATAAATACTAAACTTCGGCATAGAACCTCGATAATCTGTCAATAATATCAGATAACAGATTGCAAAGCCACCTCCCTTTGAGAGAAAATTTTCATACATGACCCACAACTACAACCAACCATGTAGTGAAGGAAAATAATAGACAAAATCGAATCAAAATCATGATTGGCAGTTTCTTATTTGTATGACAAATAAGGCTGACTACGTCAGGATAAAACCATCGAGTTAGCTCTAATTGAAGAACATATAGCACACAAGCCACTGTTTATCAAGATTTGGACCAAGGCTGATTCATTCATTACATACATGTCTATCAATAATTAGAATCATACCCCGTGACGATTTCGTTGACAGTCATATAAAACCTGCCAATCGGACCAAACAACAAATACTGCTGCCTGCCCGTTCAAACTCCGATAACCAGAAGTTTGCCGTCTCTTTTTTTTACATCATTTTCCGGTGATATAACCCCATCCAAATCATATCTATCGAGTACAAGATCCGGGCAAAAACTTCCAGATGTGCCACTTGAGGCGTCGCTTTTGCTTGACTAACCAAGTCGCCTTGTCCCCACCAATCGTCTCCAACAGCCAATCAAGTCCCTCCAACATCGCCTTATCTGCCTCAATTGCCCGAGGCATATCTGGTGCCAGCAACCAAAATGTGTGAGGATAGTTTTCCACTACATCAATAGCCAATTTTCGGTCCTCTTTCCGGAGAAGTGCCGCATAGCAAAGCCCGTCTCCGTACAGAGCATCATTTGTCGCTAATTGCATCCATGTTGGGGGCATGTTCTTCAAAATATTGCGATCAACTTCTAGAGGCATGATTTCTAGACCATCCCGGGGGATCTTCCGAGTCATGTCTCCGGAGACCATGGAGTAAAACTCTGGCTTGGCTGTTGTGTGTAAATGTCGGACATCCTCTGGAACATAGTCTCTACCACTCCAGATGTCACTGGTGACCGGACACCGCAGCATGATACCGTGAAATGGCACCTTGGAACTTTTCTCCAAGCTTGATTCAACTGCATACTGGGATACGAAGGCCGCCATCTCTCCTCCAGATGAGCTTCCATGTATTATGACTCTCGATCCATAGCCTTTCTCAAGCCTTACCGCATAGTTGAATCCATCGATAGCATCCTGTCTACATATCGCCCCAGAATAATCTGGTAATAGACGGTACCCAACCGAGTACACTGTGTAGTTTTTCCTCAACAACTGCAAACAGGACAGCTCCTCGCTGTCAGCCTCACCAATCCATAACCCACCGCCGTGATAGTACACGATCACCACTTCTGGTGGCCCTGAGTCTGCTTTTCTGGTGTAACGTACAACCTCTATATCGGAACCATCCCGTGTTGATTTTGTTGATAGCCTCTCACGCTTGAAGAATTCCGGTGATAAATGAGGATATGGCCCCTCTGGAGATATCATCCGGTTTGTCAACTCTCGACAATCTTTTGCATACTTTTCTTGTCTTTTTCGTGCTTGTGTTGATACAAAGGACTTGCCCTTAGGTTTGGAACCATTCTCCCGCCGTTTTCGTTCTTGCTCCGCAGCAGCAAAGTCCAACCAAATCTGTTCTGTAGGGGGGCATGTCTTGATGACCATGCCTTTCAGGTCCACCAATGAGGGGTTGACGATAGGGGGTGCCATAGTAGCTGGCAGTTTTTCTTCTTGAAAAATACCGTTATCGGGTGTAAGCGGTGACCAGGATGCCGGTGATCAAGATGGCCGATATATACTGATCCCTGATCAACGTGAACAAGAATGTCAGGGATGGCGAACAAGGTTTTGTAGTCGTCTCTTTGCTCGGTTATTGCATCAAGAGAAGAGATCGTTGGTGGAACAAATGGTGCAAAAGGATAGGGGACTGGTTTATGTTTGGCAACCAGAAGATCCACAAAGCAGAGGAGTTGGTAATAAATTTTGACGACCTATGAATAACTTGTCGACAGGTACAATGAATAAATCTCGATGGCAAGGTCTCTGCAATCCGTGGAAATCGGAATATGACTACCCAAAGAATAGATTGGAAAGAGAACCAGGTGGTGGAGATATTTTTTAATCTTCAAGAACTCAAGAAATATCAGAGGCAGCGTGTAAGATGACTGGCCAATTCTCAAAAACGCGAGGGTGAGACGCAGGTCAAAATGACAACAGATTTTAACACTGTATGGCCATAGAATTATAGCTTTCTATAGAATGGAATTAGAATTATGCCCTGGAACAGACATATAAGTTTCCTGTCACTTAAGAAACTAAATTAAACGAGAAATCAACGTACATGATAAGACTTGGCGGCGAAGGGTGCTGAGTCTAAGATGTTAATAGATACTGGTAACGATGACGGAGTAGGAATAACAGGTTCAAAGATGTCAAAAAGAAGTCCAGTAATAGAAAACAAAAGATAACCAAAGCAGCGATGTCAAGAGTCTAATAATAAAGTAGCGAGTAGAACCCGTAGTGGGGGGATGTTGATGTATGAGAACAGCAATCGTGCAGAAGTAACCATGCGACGAGGGTCTTGCCAATCTTATATATCTAAAAGTGCCGAATTAACAGATGACTGTGGAATATATCAGAAGAAATATATATATCAAACTGCAAGTGGCAAATGGTTACTGTAGCATGAGTGGAGCGTACATATATGGAAAGGAAGAGGGCTACTACTCGAAACGAAGATAAAAAGAAAATCAATATTAAAAGAATGAATATAAAAGGTAGTGAGTGGATGAGTGTTAGGAACACAAATAAGCGGGGATTCCGTGATGACAGGCGAGAAGGCCACCGGCTGTGAAACTTGAATTAACTCAGAAATGGTGTTATTCAACTCATCAATTAGGAACAAAGTGTGACCCGTTTTACCAGTATGCAGTATATGGTCTAAGGCGTAGTATCTAACAATTGTATCAAGTTCATATATGTGACTGAGACGTGATATAAGATACTGACTACGCTAGAAGGCCCCTTACACACAATGCCGATATTCATCAAGGTGTTTTGTAAAACAAGTTAACAAAAGGAAACAAAAACGACATCTAACAAGAATATTGACCACCGGATTCTCAGCTTAGTCTTGTATGATGGTCGAAATCCTCAAACTACGCATTCTCTTCAACAACTCTATCAGGCCTTTCCTAGCTGATTAAGCTTTGTATTTTTTTTCTCGCCAAGTCCAAGCGTTCTAGCTAGGACCAGGCCATACTTGAAAACGACAACCAGGACTACTTTCGGGGTTCCAATTACAAGGGAATCGCTGCTGTTATACCAAGATACTGTTGTTAGAACAAGCCATAGACAAACCATGTGTTGTCAACATCGTATAGAACAATAGAAAGAAAGACCATTATATAGCTACTCACAGTTTATAAACCTTCAAGAGAATTATGCAGGCCATGATCTATTCGGTATTGCTGGAGGATTAGATGTAGTTTTTGATGCATTGTGGTAGTTCAACGTAGCACTGTGGCTTCGGTGAGATACATTAGTGCCGTAGACACATTGGTCACCGTCTTTTTTTTTTCTTTAATATAGGAAATCCCTTTTTGTGAACCAGTCCCAAAAGGTGGAGGTTGACATCCTACCAGGATCTTTGTCTCTCTATGAATAAATCAGGCTCTGACGATACCGGCCGGCCGGGTCAGTATTTCAACAAGGTCTCAGTTCTTGGGACTTTGCCCTTGTAGTATTGTGCGACTGGAGGACATCCTCTTGGCAACAACACAAAGCAAAAGAAGAAAAAGCAGCTCGGAGTAATGTATCTTTTCTGAATCAGAACCAACCTCATCGGCTTTAGCTTCCAATTATCACATTAAATCACATATGGCCTTATTCTGATATATTATATACCTGCCATGGAGCATTTTCTTGAAAAGTAAATATTTACATATACAAATTCTGAAATTCCCAGGATTCTCGTACAGCCTCTTGTAGATTAACAGAGCGTTAAGGCTGGGATTCGTGGGATGTTGGAATCCCATCTGAACACGCTTTGTTGATGAGAAGGGGAAATCCCCGGCCATTACCACCTGATTGGGAAGACTAATCATGAGTCTCGGTCGTCCTATTAATTCTCGAAATTATTATTTATGTTCTTCTGAACCAAGCTTGTGACTTAAGGCGCCGTAATTGTCAAACGGGATGAATGTTATGTAACAATCATCATGTTGGGTGGCCCCAAAGGCCTTCATTGTAAGCCAACAAGACCAACATCAAAGCTTAGGAATCACAAGGCTGATATGCATACAGGCGCAGGAACGAAGCATCTCCAGGCCTCACGGCAGTTGTCAGAAAACTTTCAGTGCGGTCAAGAGGATTGATTACAAGGCTTTCGTTTCAGGAATTCTAAAAGTCATTATCTCATAAACCAGAAGTGATCGTCACTTCATTCTAATAGACGATACGCAGATGCGTAACGCCACAAAAGTATGGGCTGTAGTCAAAATTGAGTAGTATGTAGTGCCCGAGTCAACCTGATTTGCATGCCAACTCGTCAATATCAATCAATAATTTTCTTACCAGACCGTCGGGAATTGCGAGTTTCAGATTAAAGACAGTTCACCACGAGATATCGAATGGTAAAAGTAATGTCAAGCCTGATTGGGACGGGGATTTGGGGGGCTACTGATAGTGAGCCAACGAGAACCCCCACACTTCGTCGATATTGTGTAAACGAGAAGATGTACGGTACCAAGTCAACAAAAAAAAAACGGTGCATCCAATATGCCGCTCCATTCGAGAGTCAGGTTAGGAGGCTTGGGCTCCCAAGTAAATCTAACTTTGCGACTTATTTCCATAAACATGGTCCCATGATCGCCTTTTCAAGGTTGACACAGCTCTTGGACAGGAGCTTGGCAGCTACCGGGCTCACTGGTTCTTGAATATTGATGCTAGGGTCTGATGGATTCCAGCGGCAAAGCAAGGCAATCACAAAGCAACCTTTCAATGTGATATTTATAGGCTGTGCCAGAACAGTAAAATTATCTGTTATGATGGCGCTTGTAACTATATACATAAATTAGAGCCTCAAAATGGCTACAAGTTTACAGATATAGTAGAGGATTTTCAGCATTTGATGTTGACACTCTTTGAGACCCATGTCTGGTAAATAAACATCTACCGGCATGATTTTCTCTAAATCCGCCCTGGTTTAGAAATGGTAACGAGTTTGCCAGTCATCATCTTGACAAATGACTGCCAAAGACAATGTCTAAGGGAATGTTTAAGGGAACGTTGAAGATGCGCTAGTCGCCTTGTACAAAGTAAATCAAGTTAATTGTAAGGATTTTTACTAAAACCAATATAGTTATCAATATAATCCCTCTAAGGTTTTCGAACGTCTTTTTTTTTAATCTAGAAAAATTTCTCATCACAGTCGTTGAAAAATGAACATCTAGTGACATAATGCTTAAGAATGACACATCACTACAAAATGTGGCCAACCTGAAATTCAGCACATGCTCCTACATCAGCGTTCGCCACGAAGAATCCGCATAAGTGGCTCAAATGTAACATCATAGCATCAGATAAGCAGGTGGACGACATTCAACTACAGACCCGATAATATGGAAGCAAGCAATCAGCTATGGACTAAAGCGATTCGGCAGTTGAAATTGCAAAGTGTTCTTTCGAATTCCTAAAAGCTTCCATGCTCGCCATATCGCCACGGCCTCCTAGTATTGCAGGATCAGCTGTATGAGTCCTCCGTCCCATTTGGCGAATCATCTAATTTTACCAACTAATACAAATTCATCGGTCAACAAATCACTTATCAACATAATATTTGTTCTTTGTTGTTTTTCATCCTTGTCATAGCAAATAGACGTCAATATTTGCCATCCCCCTTGAGATTATTCGTCTGTGAGCAGAGACCCCCTATGATAGGGTTGCGTCGTCCAAGTTTTCGGGCGTTGAGTAGCCAATCATGATCGCTGCCTACAACCTGCTACAAAGGTTTACAGATTCTTCTTTTTGATTCTCTGACTGGGACTTGCTAAACATTTTATTAGAAAGCAACAGGGGGAAATAGTTTTCAAAAAAGCCGTGGGAGGGACTTTGACCTAGGATTGCAGCAAGGAAACATGCTAGGTTTGTCTAGCAGATACCATGGCTGAATAGTTGTTATATACCTAGTAACTACATCAATGGTGATATTTTATTTGAGTAATGGTATTATTGCATGATGAAGATCCGGCAGTTCAGTTCTTGGCTACTCTAGGACCCGAAGAACATAGGCATCGTGATCTCGAATCATAAGATTTTACTGTGGATGTACTTTGCAGTAAGGACCTTGATAGCACTACGTACATATAAAATATCTGTTATAAGAATGGAGATATATCTGCTATGATAGCTTTTAAAATCTAAGGGACTGTGAACAGTGTTGAACTGCACTTCCCAAAAGAGTAACCAGAAGGACGCCAGAGACATCACCTGCCCGTACCCATAAGTCAACCACGGTAGTCCTGTCCCAGTACCACTGAAGGTATAGAGAAGAAAATGCCATGCTTTGACTACAGATCTGAAAGTTTGAAAAGTAGGAATTCTGAAGCTCTCAAGCTCTGTCATAAACAAGATTAAGCGTACTCAAATATTGTCTCTCAGTCCCGGTATGATCCGAAGATAGAGTGATAGACGCCACTATGCCTACCAGTTGCATGATTGCAAAACCAAGAAATTCGCGTCTGGCGTTCAAATTGTTGCCAAGCATGGAAAACTATTCCTCATCGGACGGACCTTGTTGCTCAACAGAGACAACGCCAGGGCTAGAGGCGCCTAGGGCAATCATGACACCGACGAAAATAACGCACCGATGACGGGCTTTTCGACGGGATATCCAACAGTTTGCTGTTGCATTGAAACAACATTCAAAACGGCAAGCGTGCCTCTTCAATAACGCTGTATCTATCATACAAGCGGTTCTGTAGCTTAAAGTATGACAATGTGCAACCGACTTTCCATGTTACCCGGTTACACGCGCACAGAGTCACAGCTTCTCAGGATCCCAGGTGCCGATGGTGCTTGCTTCATGCTGGTGTCGATCATCCACTGACATGATGCTCTCATTATTTTGTAAGATTGA
This sequence comes from Ambrosiella cleistominuta, assembly GCA_017139545.1. Taxonomy (NCBI): domain Eukaryota; kingdom Fungi; phylum Ascomycota; class Sordariomycetes; order Microascales; family Ceratocystidaceae; genus Ambrosiella; species Ambrosiella cleistominuta. The sequence goes on along the minus strand of JABFIG010000023.1, from coordinate 100,235 downwards.
AACATTAGAGCTTTATCGGGATGTCGGTTGGATACAAGCGGATTCCCGAAGTGTTTGTGTGCACCCTTACTGAAAAGAAAAGGCGCCCGGTTTGTCCCACATGTTACAAACATATCGGAACCTCTTGCTACTTTGGTCCATAAAGGTAAACGAGTCAAGCATTAATGGTGGTCAGACTAAATGGTCACTATTACTAGGAAGAAGACGACAAGGCTACTGGAAGGGAAAGCCGCAACAATAAAGAGAATAGAAAAAAGACAAAAAATCAACAAGGCTATAAATCCATATTTCCCCCATTCAACGGATCCGGTAGATTTCGGCCGGAACACTATAAACACCAATAGGCTAACTTTATGGATGTTTCTTGACTAGGGGCTGCGGAAATCTCGTATGGTCACAGCCAACTTAATGTTCAAAGCTCAAAGTACAAATTCGTAGTGAAGAACAAAGTCTGCGATAATGACATTTTGACGCTACAAACACGACATGGAACAAGAAAACTCAGGGTAAGAGTGTGGGAAAAATACCATTTTGAATTGAATGCCAGTTTAGGCAAGGCTGAGATAAAATAGATACTAGGGATATGTGATCGATCGCCCATAATGCAACATTATGCACAAGGCATGGTGACCAAGACCTGGTTTTGTCTATCCGGCCATGGACGATACCAATGGTTGATCCCTTTCTTTCACCTCAATCCAGGAACCATTGGCAACTAAACAGCCAGGGAATAGTGATTCTTGGCCAATCAGTATACGATACCAGCACCGTACCATACAAAGTAAGATCTAGGCTCGTGGGATGTCACCAGTTTGGACTCGCGAGGTGGTCTGGATATGATGGTCCTGGGATCATTGCATATGCGAAAGGGGCCTTCCGTTGGAAACATGTCGATCTAGACTGCGGATTGTGGTAGGTGAGAAAGGAGTGCGAAATCGGCACAGAAGGTACATGACCTATGAACTTCTTGACGGCTCATATTGAAAAGAGAATCAGACCATGCGATACCACTTAAACGTCGAGACATATGGGTAGGCAAAAGATGCAAGCAGATCGGATCGTATTAAATGTTGAGACTAGTATCATATGGACGAAAATGACGATCACGGTAACACTAATTGATCATTGACCAATAGATAGACAAATTACGTTTTAAATAGGTAGTTCACTCCTATCTACAAGGCTAGAGTACACACTGCATATCCGCGGGATTGAACGAATGCGAGGAAGATTATGTCGGCATATGTATCGGATGTGAAATCGAGAAAGGGCGTTTACATAATAGCAAGGTCGCCGAAGCGCTCCTAGAAAGATGAAAAGAAAAGAGGTCAGCGGACAAAGACGGGACGAAATTGATTTCCAGAAGCTATCGCACATGGGATATCGCAGAGCACGGAGTGTCACTCAGGGTCACATGTGGGGACTTATCGGAGAAATGGAATCGGCGTACCTTGTAGCCGGGAACGACCCAGCGACCCTTGGAAATGAGAGCGGCAGTCTTCTCATCGATAGAGGGCTCAGCAGCAACAACATCCTCGACGGTAAGGTCCTCGAAGGGGCGAGCAGTCTCAATGTTGGTGAGGGTCTTCTGGAGATCTTTGAGCTCCAGGTCAACCTTGGCCTTGGTGGCCTTAGCGTTCTTAACGGCCTCAACCTCGAAAGCCTCAATGGCCTTGATCTGGCGGTTGACGTCGTAGGTGGTGGGCTTGAAGCTGGCGAAGCGCTTCTCAATCTCATCAACAACGGCCTGGTTCTTCAGGATGCTGCGGTAGTGTGCGAAGTCAATGGAAGTGGGGAGCTCGGAGAGAGCGGCGAGCTTGCGACGGGCCTCATCGTTGCGTTTCTTGAAAGCCTGGAGGGAGACTGCGGTCTGGCCACGGAGGCCGAGGGATGAGGAAACCTTGACCCAGTCCAGCTTGGTAACAGCACTGCGCTATATCTCGGGATAGGTGCATTGGTTAGTTCAAACTCCTCTTATCCCAAGTGCATGCATCGCGGAACTTCATGGCGCTCCGGATCGCCGAATATCCGCTCAGTCCTGAAGAATGTAATGAGACCAATTGGTCTCATGAAGCTCAGTCCTAACTCAATTACGAATTAAAAAAAATAGTTTGGGGAAAATCAACTTACAGCGGCCATTTTGAAGATATGTGAGATATAGTAATCGGGATGGACGAGAGGTACTGATCGGAGTCGTCACTTGTGATGCATTATTTTCGCCCAGGCTTGACAGGCTACCGAACTGTTCCGATAATATGACTAAGCAGTCACGTGGCACAACACCCATGATCACTATAACATAAACCCTGGCTTTTCACCCCGCACATCATATTCCCGGTAGCTGTCTGGAAAACTCTGGAGTATTTCTAAAAAGCTGTCATGTATATAACAGAAAAAAAAATATGAAATACCGTTAAACACTCATTGCAAATTCCGAAAGAAAACTTTGATTGATAAACATGAAATTGTTATCTGTATCAAGTGACAAACCTGTCCGACCTTGTGCGATATACTGGAACAGTACCCCACCAAAAATTCCCCACTGTGATCATCGGCAGTAGTAGCAGTAGCATATGCGATGACTGAGTGAGTGAGCTTGCATAATACATCCAAAATGTACTCACTATTTAGAAAAATGAAAGACTTGGAAATAGCCTAAATAAAAAAAGAATACAAGGTTGACAAAAATCATTCAAATCACATAGTGTACGAAAATCATTGGTCTGCTTAGCTGAGCGTCGGTATTATTTTATACATTTAGTTGAATAAATACCCGAAAACACGACTGCTTGCTAAGGTACTAACCCTTCATCCCCGGCTACAACATCTTAGATGCTGAGAGCCATGATAGAGTTGACTATATCATTGTCATTCTCCCGGAGAGCCTTGATGGCCTTGTTTCTCGAGACATTAGCCTGGTTCATGACGAGCTCAATATCCTTGGCCTCAATGCCAGTCTCATCGGCAGGCTCCTCATCTTCGGGCTCTTCCTTCTTGGTCTCAGAGGACTCAGCATGGTTATGGTCGTGATCGTGATCGTGATCGTGTTCATGATCGTGATCGTGATTATGGTCGTGGTCGTGGTCGTGATCGTGGTCGTGGTCGTTGTTGTGTTCTTCCTGAGCCTGGGCAACGAGCTGAGCGGCAGCAGCCTGCTGGGCAGCAGCGTTGATATCCTCAATCTTGGCCTCACCAAACACACTGGAAGCTTCTGTCAGTATTGGTGACATAGAAAAGGCATTCAGTGATTAGACATACATGTAGGTATTGCTATTGGGAGATTTGTAGACCTCGGGGTTATTGATGACGAACAGGATCTAAGGTGGGGTTAGTTTTCAAGCTGTATATTGGACTACAGACGTTGTTTGATAGATAAAACGTACGTTCTTGGGGCGGCGAAGGGTGACACGGGTGATGCCGGGAACGCGGACGAGGTTCATTTTCTCGAGGGCCTTGCGGGCCTTCTTCTCGTTACGGGAGTGGACAACAGCCTGAGCACCAGCAGGGATGGCGTTCTCGCCGGCCTCAACCTCAGAGTCAGAGGAGTAGTCCTCGACCTTCTTAATCTCTTCAGTAGCAGCCATTTTGAATGTCTGTATTGAGAAATATATCAATGTCAGTTACAATATTTTTGCCAATCTGTGTAAATCATGTGGGAGTAATTCCAGCTGAATATGAGTTTTGCATTTTTTCCCCAAATCATTGCATGCATGACTGTGTCGAGCCCACAAACAATTTTTATGAAATGGGTCAGACTTGTGTGGGCGACTCATAACAGTTTAAAGGCCAATGGAAAGCGACGCATAATTTAACTGATCACAGAACCATTACCGTGATGGAATAACATTATGGGGCAGGAGGTGGACTTACATTGGTTGGATATGGTATGGTAAATCTAGATAATGAGGAAGCTAGGTTTGACAAGTGTTAGAAAACTTCATTTGGCACCCACTACCTAGGGTTGGATATTAACCAAAGTGGGCAACATACAAGCCCACCAGCTCCTCCCAAAACCGCCTCCACATTCAAGGTGCCACTCAAGCAAGCCATCGTCATAGTGTTAGTCAGCCATTCGACCTGGAAGGTCAACTAACCCTCCTCGACACCGATAAGCCAGAAACGTTTAGGATACCGTAAATCATGATATTCTACTCATTAGTTATTTCACACTACCGGTGTTTATTAGGTTTACAACATAGTCACTGAGTAGCTAAGATAGCGAATTTGCGGCAACTGTTATCCTTTTGAAACTAACATGCAAACGTACGAGCATCAAAATCACAGGATACAATGGGACCAACAATAGATGATACATGTATCGGTCAAAAGCCCATAAGCCGTATATTAGGAGACCGTTTCCTAATGCTTGAAATTCAATCCTCTGATTTCGTAGATGCCGTCATCTGTCCCTGTGAACTTATAAACCTGAACATACAGCCCATACCTACGGACCCCAAGAGTTGGTCAGCGAGCTCAGCTGTTGACTCAACTGAAGATGGTGATGCAAGCCGTAATCCGGTATCCATGTACTCTAGTGCCGTTCTCTCCTTGATCTCGAAAGAAACATCCCAAAACTAACCTCCGAAAAAGATTGCTTTTTGATTTTCCGTTTGTGTCCCAAAGTTTCACAAAACAATTAGCAAGAAACAGTTAATTTATCTTTTCTTTGTATTCGTTTACGCGGAGGCCTTGACCTTGGCCAGAGCCTTGCGCTCCTCGAAACGGCGCTGCTTCTTAAGGCGGAGGACCTTGAAGCGGTCGAAGTCGGTAAGCGCTCTCCGTTTCTCGACCTGCTCACGCTTCTTGTACCAGTTGGACTGCTTCCACTTGGCGTCGATCTCAGCAGCCTCCCAGAACTTCTTCAGGGTGGACTGACGGGCACCACGGGGAAGACCCTTGATGACCAGCTGAGAGAGAAGGCAGTCGGCAAGAGCAATAGACTTGCGGATGACGGCGAGCTTGGGGTCAGCAGAGGGACCCTCGACGAGTATCTGTAGTTGTGTTAATGTTTGTTCAATCTGGATATTCAAAGTTTGTCGAGTTTTGAGTTCCAGTTCCAACTTGACATCACATAGTGCGGCCATTCTCAAAATCTATGTGGCATAAGATATATGCGTCGCAGATATCATTCATCGTGAATTATCATCACATAAAATACTTGAATATCATGTTGCGGTGTCGATGTAGTCGATGTATAGGCATTATGTATGGAAATTATGGTTGTCGCTGGAACTAGGCTCAAACTTGGAGAGCATAACGTACGCGCTTGTGGTCAATAATCTCGACGATAGTAGCAAGGCGGCCAGCGTCAGGGTGGGCACCCTGAATGAGAACAACGCGGCCAACCTCGACCAGACGCCAGCTGGGATTCGTTACCGTCGCATCGGCCATTTTGAATAATCTGAAAGTTGCGGAAGAAATTAGACAAAAAGTCGAAAAGGAAGAGAGAGAGTCGGTGGATTTCTCGAAGAGAGAAAAGTAAAGGTTGACTTTGAAGGATTGAGAATATTCACATACCAAGAGCTCGGTGGTAACTCTCAACGTTGTGTGGATGATTTGGGGATTACACAATGATAGACCAGGCTTGTTGCCGGTCGATTTTGCAATGGTGGTGCTGCAGGAAATAAGTGGGGTCATGCCCTAAATTTTCGTTCGAAAAGTGCGCGGGAACACCGAACTGGGAAAAAGTCTTGTGGGTGTATCCAAAAATGGTAACCGGATCCACATTTTATCTGAATTTAATGGGATATCTCCACGTGATCTCTAGGTAACTCATGACATTGGTTAAACGACCATAAATTTTGCGGCTCGTTACTATTCTGACCATTTTTCCCTCTTCCAAGCACCGGAGACATCTGGTTGGTAGTCAAAATTGTGCTGGTACTAACTCTGCAGTACAATTTATGGTTATTTGTATACTTGGTAAGATAATTTTCCCTTTTTTCGTTCTTTCATAACCTCGCGTGTTCCTGATGAGGTAATTTGCGTTTGATTTTGGCTGTTGGCTCCCTCGCCGGGGATGCTATAGCAGTCGGTTAAATGATATTCTTTCTTACATATTCTGATCGAAGCGTGTACTCTTCCACTTTATTGTTGATCTTCCCATTGTTGGACATCCTGCTAACGGAATCTCTAGCTCTGGAGATCATAATCATACTTAATATGTATTAATGTAAATAGACTATTTCACCCAATTATCTTTATCAAACATTGCATGTGTTAATGTCTCGGATATAAATATCTGTCTCTAGTGAACTCAAAATGTCACATATCAGGTCCTCGTAAATCTATAATGCTAGTAGCTATCCAAACCCTATTTGGTTTTTGTAACCCTTAGTCCATGTCATTAGCTAAGCGCGTGAAATATGGAGCTCCTCTAATGGTGTATGACCGTGAATTCCAAGCAAAGTGACGTTTTGATGGAATTCGTCTCATAAGTAAATCAAATAAACCACCTTCGGTACACTCACAATGTTCCGCTTCGTGAGTAACTCTGACTCTTGTCAGTTACACCTTTCTATTGAGTAGTACTAACTCACGTGATTGTAAAGCCCAAAACTGTTGACATCATCACTGTCTTCAGCAAGGCGAACTGCGACGCTTCTAAGCGTGTAGTTGACCTTGCTACAAAAGCCAGTCTAGCTTCAGCTGATGAAACTAGTAGAATTCGTGATGCTTTCGAGGTCCAGGTCACTGAGACAAACCCTACTGTAGACCAATTCCGGACCATCCTTCAATACACCGGGTTGAGCGGCATCTCGACCATTATCAATGGTGCTACAACCGAATCTGATGCTTTGAAGAAGTTCAAGTCCAACCCAAATAGTTTCCAGCGTCCTGTCGTATGTGGACTCCATCAACATATCCTTTGAACACGCAACTGACACTGTCTAGATTGTCGATTGGAACAGTGGCAGAGCCGTAGCTGGTGACAATGAGTCAAAGATTCTGAAGCTCCTCAATTCCCAGGACTAAAGTAATCATGTACTACTATTAGACCATATCTACTGTGCTCTTCTTCATCTTGTACTTTTATTTTATTGATAATCTCAAATTACATATCTTGGCCTGCTTTCAGCTCACTTGAATCGTCGTGTCACATGCAGCTATCTGTTGATGGTATATGGAACTATGTTCTGATTGGGGAAATGGTTGATGTTTGAGAGTGAATGGTCAAATTTGTCGATAGTGTCAATTGTTTCTGTAATTCAATGAGGTTCTGTAGTATTATGAGGGCAAGGACCTGGTATCCTTTCTGTTTGTTGTTGTTATGATGCTGTAGTCACTCGTTTTGAAGTACACCATGATGGCCCGAGTATTATTTCTACTTCACAAGAGACGAGACTGCTTCTTCAATCTGCTTGTCGGTTAATCCTGGAGAGGGTTAGTGACTCAAAGTTCAAAAGCTCATATCTGGCCATGCTGACATACCATCAAGAGATTGACTTTTCTCAATGCCGAAGCCTATCTAATAGTTAGAATTACCGAATTCTTACAATAGTTTACAATTAGAATATACCAAAGCGAGCATAGACTCTTGAAGGGGTACCAGCAGCTTCCCGGATCAAGATCGGGATATTCGGATTGTTCTTCTTCATTGTGGGGTACGCCCGGTTTAAAAATGATCTAAATACCCAAGTTAACTCATATGTACTCATCCATATATATAGATTCTCCCACAGCATGCGGTATAATGATCAAGAACAATTCACCTGGTTGCGGCACCTGTCTCTGACGTATTACAGAACAGGAACCGGAGTTCCTTCACTCCAACGTTGAAGGCATATTTAGCTGACATTATATTGAATTGGATTGTAGAAAACAACAACTAATCACCAAGTTGATAGTTTGGATTGATTCGCTTTGTCAACAATGTTGACTTGGTCAGTCCGTTCCAAATGAGTCTACTGATCCCAGGCCTTTGGAATTAGCTTGAGAAGCACAAAATAGCCCCACAGATCTCATTATGAGCAGGCCCAACCTTGTAACAGGGGCGGGAAACATTATGCCCTAACCCTAAAAAATTCGCGCGCTATTATTCATCATAATAATACCAATATAAACAACATCAAGTAACACCAAGTTAGTGTCATTAAATTTGATTCAAGTCGGACTTTACGGACTTTGAAAATTACTCAATAACCTGGCATTATAGTCATTTATTTAAAGGTTATAGGAGGATAGCCGATGAAGACAATAACTATATTACAATTTAATGAAGTACAGAATAATCTGTAGCTAGAAGACAATTCTCTTGTATTATGAATCGCTTCTCCCATAAACCTTTAATAGTAACTAAATTTATTTAAAAACCCTACCCCTGGCGCAAATTTCCACCTGTGTTTTCCCATCCTACATCCAAACATTCCGACCTTTCGCTTCTTTTTGCCATTCCGTCCACTTTTCACCAAATTACCGCCGTAAAAACCCGCCCGACCCTAATTATCGCGACTTCTCAATAATCGGACCCTCTCTGATCACAAATCCGCCGAAGAAGAATCACCACTCTGCCCTTTATTTAAACGCCCTTTTCGACCTCAAATTTCACTATTGCTCACATATCTACCGCACGAATCGTTCTTAATGTCTACCGTTGCTCGTTCTGCTTTCCGTGCTGCGCGTCCTGCCTTCCGGGCAGCTCCCCGTGCTATTACCTTTTCTGCCAATGCCTCCCAACAGGCCTTTAAGCGTGCTTTCCAACAGGAAGCCAGACATTTCCAGAGCACTGCTGCTGAGCAGCCGGTGCAATCTTGGTTCAAGCGCATGTGGGATAGCCCCGTTGGTTTGAAGACTGTCCACTTCTGGTAAGTTGGATCTCATGCCAATGCCAATAAACAACGTTACCAAAGGTTTATTAAAACTTCGAAAATGTAGTACATGCAGTTATAGATGTAATTTCTGCTTGTTCTGCATCTACTATATCTACTGTTAGCCCGGAGAAATGATGTCGTGTTATGTTACATACATTTGAACAGTAGTTGAGTCGCATTTGCTAATATTGTCATCATAGGGCCCCCGTTATGAAGGTTAGTTAACCTATGCCCAGGACCTATGGGTCATGCCCGTTTATCGATTTTCGACTTTGTCGATGACTTATAGCTTCCATCCATTCGACCTTTACTATCGGTCATAAACTCCGAGATCACACATAATCATCCACTAACGAATATTCCAGTGGTCTCTGGTTCTTGCTGGTATCTCTGACTTCACCCGTCCCGTCGAGAACATTTCTGCTACCCAGCAGTTTGCCCTCATGTGCACCGGTCTTATCTGGACTCGCTGGTGCTTTATTATTAAGCCCCGCAACATACTGTACGTTACGCCTTCAGATCGGTCTTGAAGGCTGATGTGTCTTTACACCACTTGGTCAATCGAGATGTATTATTGTACTAACATTAACATAATAGCCTCGCCGCCGTCAACTTCTTCGTTGGCCTGGTTGCTGTTATTCAGCTGGGTCGCATTGCTCTTTGGCAGCAAGAGCAGAAGAAGCTGGAGGCTAAGAAGGTGACCAAGGCTTAAAATTATTTGCTTGTATCAACCATTTAGAATTTTCCCTTAATTTGCTGGCGTTTATACTAATTGTATTTATATGACTTGAGGTTACCTGTGGTTTCAATTGTTGAACAGAATTACTTTAGACATTAAATGTCTGTAAATAGTAGACGCTTGTCTAGATTCTGCTGGCTAAGAATCACAAAATAACGGGAATATTCCGACCACTAATCAACATGAATTATATTCGTATTTTTCTCCTAAACAATCTTGCTAAATAGCACATATATATAGAATACATGAAAGGGCCGTTGTCTATGACATCAATGTAATACAACCCAAATGATACCCGTTCAGGACATGAAGTTACGGTGACATCACATAATTAACTGTCTGGGGAGCTTCAATTCCCCAGATTTCTGTATGCAACGGTCCAATAAAAGTTTTGCGCAAACCTGTTTGTTGAACCTTTTGCATGGGCATCGTACGATGAGATGAGGCGCTTACAATTTCCGTTCCGAGACCACATCAAGAATTCCTCCCTTAGGTGCACATGGGTTAGCACGTTGGAAGATATTTCGTTACGTTACAGCATCTATCATGTTCTCAATGTCATATCATTGATTTCAAATAAAAGTCGCTGGAGAAGATAGTATCAAGTAAATGGCCCAGTTATAAGGCTTACTGAACCCTCGGGGAATCCGGTTCCGAGCTCTGTATGAGACGTGTAAGGAATTCATGTCGAGTTTGGGGACATGGTCTAGTGGCATGACGGGTCCTTAGCATCTCGAGAACTCTTTGTTCTCCGACCTGGACTAGGTCCGGGGTTAGATTCCCCATGTCTCCAACTTTTTGATGTTTTCTTTTTTTTTTCTTTTTGTTTTATAGGCTGACTAAGGTTGCGATATTGATGACATTTACTGAAGACGTCATTCAAAACAAGTTGATTTCAAGCTGAAAAGGACAAGTGCCGATTACTTCCAGGAAAATAACAATTAACTCAATTCTCTATATACCTAAAAATTTTTTGTTGCCGATGTAAACTATACTATAAACTATATCACACTGAAGAAAAAACATATACCAGTTATTAAAAAGAAATGAAGCTTGCTGTCATACAGATAAACAAGATGAAAATGAACCATAACAAAGATACAACCTGGGAAAACTCTCAAGCGACCTGTGTGGCGGCAAGTCTCTTGATAACATTTTTTGCTAAGCTGGAGATGCTGACGTCTCCGATGATCTCGAAGACTGGAACGCTGACCCCAATGCGTTCTTCCACCCACTTCCGCAACCAGAATCCACTGAAGGAATCCAGTCCATAGGCAAGCATGCTCTGCTCGGCATCGATACTATCAGGGGACATCTCAAGACGCTCCGCCAGTGCCGCCGAGAGTGCTGTCACCACACCGTCAATGGTAGTGAGATCGACAGGAGAAATTGTATTCTCGCTATCGTCTGCGAGAGCCTCCTGAACAACACTCTCGGGAAGGTCCACTGGTGTCAAGTGGGTATACACGGCGGTATCTCTCCAGTATGGGTCTGCTGTCTTCATCTGTTTCAGCAGACCTCCTGTTCCCAGACCGTAAGCGGTGTTTACCGGAAAGATATCGTTTTGAGTGGCCATGGAAACAATGGCCATACCAATGGCTTTCAAGAAGTCGCCTTCTCGAATGCCAAAAAAACCACTGGCTTTGAGAACCTTCATTATGGTCGGGTCCCGAGCAATCATTCCTGGCCCCATTACCGGACCAAATGCTAAAGAAGAAGCCTTTATACCACACTCCCGCAGTTCTCTGGCAAAAGTATCAATCCATGTATTGGCCGCAGCATAATTTGCCTGTCCTCTGTTTCCAATAATCCCCGCGGCAGAACTTAGAAAAATAAACCACATATGGCGATCTTGAGTGATGTCGGAGATGAAAGACGCCACGAGAGTTTGAGAGCCACGGACCTTGGGCTGAACAACGGTATTCCAGTCATCTTGAGACATTTTGTTAAACATAGAGTCTCTCAAACGTCCAGCACACTGAACGATCCCACCAACACCTCCAGGGTGCTGTTTAAGAAGATTGGCTGCTTGTGACATCTTTGGGCCAGAAGTGATGTCGACTGGCAAGAAATGAATACTTACCCCACGGGGTCTGAGTGTCTCGGCGAAAGCAATGTCATCAGAAGATCCAGCAGAGCGCGAAAGGAAGGCTAAGTGGCGGGCCCCGTTCTCAACCAGATATGTCGCGATCGAACCAGCCAATCCACGGGGTGAGCCAATCAGAACATAGAATGAATCCTGCTGAAGAACAGAGCAGAGTGGCTGAAATGGTGATGGGGTGATGGTCTTGACCTTCATGTCATCGGGGAAATTCAGAACCACCAAAGACGAAGATGCATTCTTAAGACTCGCTACCGCTTCAGTCAGTGAATATGTATCCAAGATGGAAACTTCTCTGGATATCAACAAACGACCACTTATAACCAATGATTGAACAACATCAATTATTTGCGCGAGAAGGTTGATGTCTTCTTGGAGTAATTGCTGAAGATCCCAAGTGTAACGGACAGAAGCCTTGGCTGTTATGGAAGATTCAATCGTGGAAAATATGGTTCGACCTGATTTGTAAGTTGCTTGTTAATTAAGAGCTCAGCTCATACTTAGCAGGAACATATACTCACATTTGATTAGAGGAAGATGCATATCTTTGGCCACAAAGACAAGGTCAAATCGGCTAGCCCAGAACTCCGTGTCCAAGACAGTGCCACAAACAAAGATGTTCTGTTTAGGGATTCCCAACTCTTGTACAAATTTTGCTTCTCGCTCGGTCTCCACAGCACTGTATACCTGATAGCCCAATGTATCTGAAACTTTCATTGCAGTGAGCCCAGAGACATCGCCACCAACAATCAAAACCCTTTGATAAGTATGATCAATGCTGGCTAGTTGACTAATCTCTTCAGATCCCATTTCCTCCATGATAGGGTGCCTGCCCACGAAGGCTGCAACTGCTGCAACATAAGCCGCTAAGCTAAAGCCTTCCAGGGAACCGTCTATTGGGAGTTGGCGGACGAGCCGTGGGTCGGCAGGAACGACCGAACGTAATGGAGTGGGTGGAATAAGTCCCATAACGGGACGGCCATCTATGACACCGAAAATATCAGGCCCTATGCTGGGACTGGGCAAGTCTGGGGTCCTGATGCCTCGAAGATGCGGGAGCTGTGCTTGTGTTATGGGAAGAGCAGTCAACTTGACTGGTATCTGCTTCGAAGTCACCAATAACTCAGGAGCTGAAATCCAAACAAAGTTTTCTTCAGATCTAGTCATCCTCTTGCAGGAAAGGACAGTGGTATTATCAGAAAAGGGAACAAGATTGTCTTTTTTGAGAGATGGATCCAACTCGGCGTTGATGGCTTCCACTAGTTTCAACCGAGGAATGAAGAGGGAACCATTCCGTTCCTCAAACTCATTATCACTCATTGTAGTATCTGAAAATACTTGCATAGCTGTGTTGACTATGCTTTGATGGCTCTGCGGGATCAGCTGGGTAACAGAAAGCCTCAGTGTTCCAAGAGGAATTTGTACGCCCTCCGAAATTAATGTGCGGACCAAGCCTGTCATAGAAGCGCCAAACATCCCATTGTCAATACTCGGTTGCGATACAAACAGTATGCCAGCTGCATTAGCGACCAATGTCTTGAGTAAATCAATGTTCTCATGGGACGCCCATAGTTTTATATCGCGGGTCAAATGCAGGAGGGAGATGACGAAGGTCCCATGAATATCATTTGGAAGGGGCAAAGTCATGGCACAAACTTTAACGCCATGTGCAGCGAAAGCACCGTGAAGTTTGATAGCGAGCTTTTTGAGACTTCCGCGATAGTCAGCGGGAAGCAGAACTGTCACTGCCTTGTTTAGAGTAAGACTGGGAGCTCCCAGTGCTGTCATTCTATCTCCATGATATGCTGTGATTTCGCCAATTTGGGTGAAGTCTCTGATGCCATGGCCATATTTAAGATAGTCTTTTTCGAAGCTGGCTGGGGATGGTAAAAGCATTATGCCATGCGTGGCCAGTGATGGATGTAATGCCTTGAGATGAACGCCATCCTGTGCACACACGAATATGATATCAAATGGGCGGCTAGCGTCTGGAAGATCATGGGATCCCACCACAGTTGATTTCAAGGAGGTTTTGGCCAGAAAATCTTCATCCAAGGGAGCAAAGCTATGCTGCTGAACAGTCAACTTGACAGCGCTTTCACATGTTTCAAGCGTTGAAATCAAGGCGGTTGCTTGCTGAGTCCAGCCAATCACCAGTACCTCAAGTGTGGATGTTTTCACAGCCATCGCTTTGAGAAGTTGCTCAATGGTACGACCCTCGAAGTTCATGGTTACTATATCCTCAGCCCAAGTCAGTGATGTAGCCAGATTGCGGTGGGACTTGAGCCATCCAGGGGGCATCTGAAGAGCCGCTAGCCGGATGCCTTGCATGATGACCTCTGGAAAGTCATTTCCCTGAGTTACCATCACTACATCACCTGTGGTCTGACGGACACCTTCGTTAGTGATGATACTACATCCCTCGAAGGTGGTGTAGCTCTTGTTGTTTCCAAGGCTGGTTGATATCGTGATACGATCAATAGCAACAGGAACCATAGGCTCTGACATGGGTGTGAATAACGCATGAAGCATTGAGTCTAGAGTCGCGGGGTGGATGACATGAGGAAACTCAAAGCCATAAGGCATGACAGAAGCAGTATTGGGAACATCGATAGTAACAAAAGAAGATGCGGCTTCTACTGATGGGCGTTTGATGGCAGAGATGTTGCGGAATGTAGGGCCGTAGGCAAGGCCGATCGCTTCAAGACACTCATAAAGCTCAACATGACTAGCATTTTTCATTGACAGCTTCTTGGACGCATTGAGTCGACCTTGTTGAGAAACAAAATGCCGTTCCAGTTCTACAGAAGCGGTTGCTAGGACAAGAGTTCCTGTCGTATTGAGCTTCATATCGGAGGCTGCGGCCCGAGAATAAATCGAGAACTCCCAACGTCGTCTTCTGGTCTCCGGAACTTGCTTCATCGAGATGGTGCTTTCTAGTCCAGCATCGTCCGGTGGAACGACCATTGCTTGATGGATCTTGAAGTTAAGAACTTCAAACGCGATTACCTCGTCGATGCCTTCAGTCTCTATCAACTCGACTCCGGCTTCAATTGCCATCGTGATCATTCCGGCTGCCGGGTACAGAATTGCACCTTGGACCTTGTGGTCGCAGATCCACGGATTCTCAGAGACTCTATGAAATCCTCTCCACTTTATCTCGAACGGGTTTGAGTCAAGTGTTCTGGAGCCAATTAAATCTCGGCGGGGCCAGCGACGTTGAAGGTGAGCTGTACTCATTGGTGGCTCCGCCCAGTATCTTGACTCGTGGTTCCACGGGTAGCTTGGGAGATCAACCAAGCAAAAAAGGCGCTCCTCTGGACTATATCTCTTGACAATGCGGTCAATGTCAATGTTCACTCCGGAAGTCCAAAGCTCCGTTAGACGATCAATGGCTGCGGCTTCCGTATGCTGCTTAGAATGTAATAAAGAGATGTATTTTGCGGTTCTTCCGGGCTGCGTCTTGACACAATCGAGGACTGGTGTGCGCATGCCGCCACCGGTACCCACCTCTAAGAAGATTGCTAGTGTTGAATCATTTTTCATCAGATACCGGATTCCCTGTTCGAATCTAACTTGTTTCGTCAGATTTTGTCCCCAATAATCTGGCGAGATGAGGTGATTCGAATACACTTTGCCATATAGTGTAGAGACCATGGTAGGAAGTTGTCCGTGTTTTGTCTGCACAAACGTGCCTTTGAGATGATTAATACGGGAAAGGTCATGAACGTAAGCCTGCTCAATGATTTCCATGTCCAGAGAATGGTAAGCGACAGGAATCTGAAGTAGGCGATGGAAGATGTTTCGTTTTGAAAGCTCCTCAGTCAGTCTGACGACTTCTGTCCTGCGGCCGGAAACCGTGACACTTTTTGGTGAGTTGATACAGGCCACCAGTATTCTTGAACGGTCAAAGGCTAACTCATCAAGCAACTCCTCCGCTTGTTGTCTACTAAGACCGATAGAAACCATTTCACCAGTCACATCGGAGTTGGAGTCTTGTAGGCGCTTTACCCAGATTCCTCTCAAGAAAGCACATGACCACGCAAATTCTCTGGAGATCTTCCCTGCGGCATAAGCTGCTGCAATTTCACCCGAGGAGTGGCCAATGACTGCAGAGGCAGTGACGCCGAGAGAATTGAGAAGATCGACGCAGGAAATCTGGACTGTAGTAGTAACAACCTGAGCAATATCTATGTCGGTTATGCAACTGTTTTGGTCTGGTTCCCGGATGATAGGCTCGATGCTGCGGTCCCATGAGTGACATGTTTGGAGATACTGTGATGCTTGTGATAGAGATTGCCGAAAATTTGGAAAGGACATAAGATTAGATGCCATGGATTGCCACACTCCACCTTGTCCAGCAAACACAAAGCAAATACGCGGCGCTATAGCTGAGATCAAAGAGAAGTTCTTGACATCAGAATCTAAAAGCTGGGTCAATAAGTCGGTAAGTGACTTAGCTGTATAGGCCACACGAATGGACAGTCTGGACCTGCGGGCACAGAGTGTGTGCGCTAGCTCCCGTAGCGCTTTCGGCGAAGATGGTTGCTTTTCGGCCAAGTACAACCTGAAATTATGGATAAGACACTGCAGTGATTTTGTATCCTGGGCTGAAAAGACAAATGGAAGATCCCGGAGCAATCTGTCATCACCGAAAAAGGAAGTTGAATTGTAAAGTTGAAGCTTCCGCGCATCAGCGACTACGACGTGAGCATTAGTTCCTCCGAACCCGAAGGAATTTATGCTTACTTGGCGCCGATGATAGCAGGCCGGCCATTCGGTAACTTGCAAGGGAATCCGAAGACCCAGATCCTCTGCGTTGATATCTCCCCTGGGGTTTTCAAAGTTGATGTTGGGAGGAATCTGTCCCTTCTCGACTGTTAACACCGCCTTGATAAAGCCTGCTACACCGGCAGCCCCCTCGAGATGGCCGATGTTTGTCTTGACGGAACCGATATAGATGGGCTGGGCCTTATTGGAGCGATGAACCACTATGGAGGATGAGATAGCCGCCATCTCAGTCTTGTCGCCGACGATTGTTCCAGTTCCGTGGCACTCTACAAACGCAGTCTGATTGAAATCGATGCCTGCACATGTGTAAACGTCCATGATATTCGATTCCTGCGATGCCGGATTTGGCATTGTAATCCCTTGGTTGTATGTTAGTAGATGCCTGAAATACAATCAATAGTAGGTTAATTCTTGACTCACCTGATGTTCTGCCATCCTGGTTTACCCCATGACCAACTACCTCGGCGCGAATGGTATCGTTGTGAGTCAAGGCATCGGCTAGCCTTTTCAAAATAACGATCCCCGCTCCTTCTCCACGGCCATAGCCACCTGCACGGGAGTCAAATGCAAAACATTTTCCCTCTGAGCTCAAAAAGCCCATCGACGACATGGGGATCATGGTATCAGGTACCAGCATCATGTTGACTCCACCAACAATCGCCATGTCCGAAGATCCTGCTTTCAGGGACTGTATGGCGAGATCAATGGCAACTAGACTACCACTGCAGGCTGTGTCAATAGTGACGGATGGACCCTTGAGGTCGAAGAAATATGATATGCGGTTAGAAAGAATGGCATTACCATTTCCCGTGGCCGCTAAGTCGGGTTGTGAATCAATTTCACGTAGCGACACAGTTTCGTAGTCTGGAAAACAGAAAAGAAGTCAGTCTCTCAGTTCCAGTCTCATACAGTATTGTTGAAGACCCACCTTTGACAAAGCTTGCTATGAAGACAGAGGTTCTGGAGCCACGGATCTCTTCCATTGTGATTCCAGCTATATTTTGTTAGTGCCATTTCCGTAATGCGAATCTTAGTTACACGAACCGTTCTCGAGGGCTTCATAGGTGACCTCGAGCAGTAACGCCTGTTGCGGATCCATTGATCTGGCCGCTGCGGCAGGGACAGCGAAGAACTACCTTTGTTAATAAAGAGACTCATCGAGTTTGTGAAATTATCAGACTTACTGAAGCGTCAAACTCCGCTGGGTGCTGTGTCAAGAAGTGAGCCCCTTTGATTGGAATCTGATAAATCAGTGTGAGCTTGTTGTCTCTTAGTTCCAGGAACGAGAGCAGGACCTACCACTCCTTGTCTCTGAGGGTCTGGATGGTAAAAGCCCTGGTGGTTAAAGCGAGTCACCGGCCCCCACCCAGACTTTCCCTCGCAAATCATCTTCCAGAGCTTACTCGGAGAGGTAGCCTCTCCGGGGAGACGGCAGCCTATACCGACGACGACAGAATTTTCGACATGCTGTTGTGTCATGCTGGTGCCGTTTCTATCGAATGTGTACCGAATAATTATGTAGTCTTTTAATAGTTGAGATTCCAACGATGGGAAGAATGGCACAATAAGTAAATAACTTTGTAGTGAAGAGAAAGAAATGGAAAAAATTAAAAAAAGGGTATTAGATAGAAAAGACAGTATTAGATTGACAATGAAGTAGTGGATGCTTGCAAACCGTGTCGAAGAGCAAAGAATTTCAGGATGAAGATGTTGCTGAGAGTAGTAATGGAAAGAAATAAAATGAAATGAAAAATAAAACTTGGAAAAATTGTTAGGTTGTAAACAAAGATTGAAACTGGTGATGTTTGCTTACTTATCAGATTACTAACTTGGTTGCTTTCACTCCACTTTGGGAAAGCGTTTTCCTGAATTGGATCTGTATATACTCTTCGTCCAATGACACTGTTAGCAGAAAGCCTT
Organism: Ambrosiella cleistominuta; assembly: GCA_017139545.1. Classification (NCBI taxonomy): domain Eukaryota; kingdom Fungi; phylum Ascomycota; class Sordariomycetes; order Microascales; family Ceratocystidaceae; genus Ambrosiella; species Ambrosiella cleistominuta. The sequence goes on along the minus strand of JABFIG010000023.1, from coordinate 81,874 downwards.
ATTTATGAATTCTATCCTTCTTTCGAGTAGGAAAATATTTCGTTGAGTAGAAACAGTCTAGTATTGTTGGAGTGATATGGTTCATGACGGGGTCAACAACTCTCTACCCACCAGAGGTTGGAAATTGGTTTCATCTGATTTTACCTAGCAACTATCCTATGTAGAGACAATGAAGAAGCCTTGATTTGATCTCAAGTTGGCTCTTCTAGCGTAAAGAAGATGCATCGCTGGATAAGATGATCCTCCACCAATGCAATAAGGAGACTCAATGCTTGACATTCGGTGACAACTTACCGTTCACCTGCTTTTGATATATACACGACAGTCGGCACAGCTGAGTCTCCCTTCCGAGGTAACTAGCTCAAGAGAAGAAAAATCTGTAAATCTGTGCTCTTGAATCTTCTTTATGTTATCACGCAACCTTTAGGCTATACACTCCAGCACCGGCTCAGTCCGGGTCTTTCCTGACCCGTCTTGTTCTTTTGCCTTCCGAAGACCCTATCGCAATATAGATCTCGCCACTTCAAATTCTCACCAAGCGTCTGTTGCCATCACACTCAAGCTTATTTAGTGCACCGATGCGGTCAGAAAGGAATAACGTGTAGGAGCACGAGATTCTGATTTTTGCCTGTAGGAATAGTGTTGGAAGGAGTGTGGGACTCTGTGACGAGAGTGTTGATCTCAGGCCGGAGATTATCGAAAGTAGTCTGTACCATGACTTGGGAATATTATGGAATATGTGAATTTCAAGTGCCAAAATAGGATATAGATGGCAAATACAAACTCGGATGTATGCGTCGGCAGCGTTCATGGCAGCCATGCCAAATAACCATGCAGTTTAGAGAACTAACTTACCCCCAAATAGAATGACTATCCGAAAAAGTCTTTTAAAGGTTTGAATGTTATTGGATAATCAACTTGAGAGGATATTCAGCGTGATGGAAATGGTGTATAAGGCAAAACAGTAGCAAGCCCTGTATCCCGTGACTTGGAGTTCAGACTGGGGGTATCGATATCAGAGATGGTATTGGATGGCCAAATGTAGGCATCCAATGGGTGACAGATTCAGCAACAGCAACTAGGACGTAGATCAGTGGTATGTAGCAGTCTGAAGACTTTATATAACCACTTTTTCTTATTTTCTTTTTGCGAGTTTGCTTCTTTTTTTGTCGATATTTGCCCGTATTAGTGTCCAGAATCTTGTCACGCCGGATGTTCGTACTCTCGAAGACCACAAACAAATCAAGGTTGGACTAGACTCGGTGGGAAACGGACGTCACCTCCATTTTGACTATTTGTGCATTAATGTCAATCCGCATATTGGCATGGCCACCTCTATTGAAGAAGCTCGGGGTGTAGTGATTTTCCATATGCCCGGTAGCGACTTCAGACACTGAGCCTTGGACTGGAACATCTCCAGATAAAACCGTCTATTGTTGCGGTACTTGAGGATTTCAAACTGCAGAAATGTACTCATTTCGAGAGACCTAAAGTACTAGCTGTGTATTTTCCTCGTGGCTAATTTATAATCTTTGTAGCTATGTGACTGGTACCTTTGCATTTTGGATTCATTTCATCTTGCCATTTCAAGATATTTGTTCCGGTGTCTTGTATCCGGAATGGTTTTGAGCCAATATAACTTTAGATTTGTGAGATTTTCTCCAGCTATTAATCCACGTCGACCTTGGAAATTGGGTTTTTCTTTCCACTGAGGTGGCCATGTGGCAATATAATTCAGGTATCAACTTTTTTATAGTAAGCTACGAGAGTTGCATTACTACTCATCTAAACTAGTGACATCTCTGCTGTACCAAAACACAACAATGATCATTCATCATCTCAGCTTTATCTCTGATGGATTTCCAAATCTTCTCATTCAATTCTTGAACCCAGGGTTTTCCATCAACTCAGCTAACTCCATGTTCCAGCTGAGCCCCTCTGTCATCACTAATTCGTGCCCAAGATACTTGCAGTCAAGTCTACCTCAACGAGTCAGATCTACTGAAACATCTTTAAATGTCCGAAATATCGGTATCCTGGTGGCCAAATCAACATTGAATGCTCTCTTCTGAGCCATATTGGGAACCTTACGTTGTAGTCAACATTTAAAGAGTCCACAAGCCAATAATGCTTGCATTATGCTACACAATAGGTTGCAACTTTATAATTGTCTAGAACCAAGATTTAATTGCTCCTGGATTTCCAAATCGTAGCAGTAACCAGTAACCATGATTATGTCCTTTAAAGGGTCACCGGCAAATCCGTACTTAGAAATATAATATAGCGATAGAGCCCTATCCAGTCGGCAATTACTCCTTCCAGGCTCGTAAATCGGAATCTATTATTTCGTCTCTGAATAGCTCTCAGTCTGAGGATAACCCGGGCGCCCAATGTATCTACTCAACTCCAGACATCTCCATACAAGTGATATACCAGGCCCTTGACAACTGGATCCGTTACGTGAAGAATCATAAAGAGTTTTCGTGTAACAGGCTGCAGCGGATATATCTTCAGACAGTACATCTGTGTTAGGTTTAGGGAAAATCATCATCACTTTTTTTTTATACATATAGAACAGAATTCGCCTTTCATGGCCGCCAAATTCACCACTGGACCAGTCAACATCCATTCACTTAGGTTAAACTTCTGGCAAGCACGGTACCTAGGCTGTGTATGAGGGATATTTGGGTCTGGGGGTTTGAAATCCGTTGATAAAACACCACAGTTACCTAAAATAATGCATCATATATTGGTCAAAGACAAAAAGTTCCCCCACCAAGAGCTGGGAAACTTGACGCGATCAGATGACGAGTATCCCCTTGTAGCCTGTTAAATCAAGATTCCAATGTAACCATTGACATGCTTTAAAAAATCTGATTTTTGGGGGCTTCATCTGTCCGCCAGAGAACTTCCGATTTGTGTGTGGCAATTCTATTTTTCGTCTTTGTTGGCAGGGGTAATGCATTTAACAGATTCGGGTGGTGACAGCTATCGTGAGAGATTAACTCCTGTAGAATGCCATCTTGTAGAGGGCAAACACGGCATGAATGGGAGCACCATGGTCAGGCGCATTAGACATAGTTACAATCTTTATCTGAGTTCTCGGCGCCATACCATTGAAGTATTGAAGCTTCATATTCTACGGTGTTGCATCGAAGATGTTTGTCATATGTGGACCTATTTTATCACATTGCAGCTGTAACTTTACCATTGATAATCGCATTTTCCCTTTTCTGGCTACTCCCAAGGTATCACATTAACATCTTCAATGTCATGACTAATTTGCACATACCCTAAAAATTCAGCTCGTAGGCTTGTCGTCTTGTGGCATGACCCAATGTGTTAGTGACATGGATCATGGTTTTGCTATTCCTTGCATTGTGTAACAGTAACTTATTGTTATCATAACCTTAACACTGGTTAATCATATTGTCACCTAACGCCTCAATATTCTAAAGAATTTGATTAGTTGGCAGTCCTCATGTCACCTGTCACCCCTGGTGGAAAGTCCCTATTGTCTAACCTCACACTTGAGCACTAGCACAAGTAGTTCTGAAGATCAAACCTGCAGATATTTGTCTTATGCCCTGTTAACTACATAACTAATCAACTTTGGGGACCAATAAGCTATGAGATGCTTAAACTTTGTTTGTTCAGCAGTGGAATAAACAACCACGGAATTGTGGATAATGGCCTTTCAGAGCTCCAATCCATATTCGGCTCAATTTAAGCGCTCTACTGCTAGCGGGGTATGCCAAAAAATGTGTAAAATGACTCGCATACGCAACCTAGGTCTCCGTAACTCAGAATTCTACTATCACTTCTATACTTAATTTCCGACCTTACGATGACTAATAAGGAAAACTGTAATTGCCAAACCTTTCAACATGCTTTTGGAAATACGGACTGCTATGAACATAAGCGAAAAGCTTTCAAGGTCTTTACCTAAATCTGGAGCTGATTTTGTATCTGATAGAAAAGTACCCAACCAGCAATTCGAATAACCATCAAAAGTCCGCCAGTCCGACAGAGCTCCATCATTTAACTCTCGATATTCCTTTCAAAAATTTCCTATCTTTGTTTTCATCTTCTGATGCTGTACATTGCAGTGCAAGCTTCCCTAGGAGTTTGTGCTAGACTATTTGCAAATCACACAACGCCAATCAGCATATACTTTAGGCAAATCCTGAATTCATTTAGGCATCCATTCTATAGTCCTCCCTACACATGCTCTCCCAAGCACAATTGTAATACCTCGTCATGCTCCGTTAATATCCCTCCCCCTCTTTACGGCCTCATCCGTCCGTGACGTCGATGTTGTTTTTTTGTGTATCATGGGCTGGTCTGGGAGATAGGAAACCTTGAGATCATTATTTCACTAACACAGAAATTGAACAAACTTCAAGCATCATGATTCTTTTACTGTAGGTCATGGAATAGCTTTATTACCTACATTGGATGCACCAGACTGCGGATGCGTGATACTCTTTCTTGCTTTAAACTAACATGTTGACATTGGAATCAAACGGTGGCAATAAATTTGCAATATTGGAAGTGCAGTTCTCTATAATGTAGTTTTAATTACTATATATCTTGAGTCAACTAGGCTGGAGTAAAACAATGAGTATGTATGATGTCAAGTCCTGCACTTTGACTAACAGCTGAGTGTATTGATTTGCAAATGCAAATGTAATTGAAACCTATTAATCTTTCATGAAAATGAAGTCATTAAAATATATCTTGACTATATGCATTATGTTGGGTTTTGTCTCTACAAAAAGATTATGAGAACCTTGCAGATTAGCAGTTTCGGGTACAGTATTTTAGATACTAGTATGGTAGTCAGTTTATCGTCTTCATTCTCCAAACATGATGATCATCAGTGAGGGTCACTTGCTTCTATATCAATATTCATGAAGTGAATCGCATGTCCAACAAGAAGCTGATCGCTGAATTTTCTTATTCTCGTACCAACCTAGTACACCAATAAACACAACAATCATCACCATAGGTATTATACTAGGCTCACTGTTCCCCAAAATGTTGAGCTTATATTTTCTTTGGCAATGTATACAGTCTCTGTCGCATCGGAAAATTTGTCAGTCATCTAACAAGTATGTATGCCTTTATTAGAGCTTTATCTTTTCCAAAACATCCGCTATTTTTTGTAAGTTTCTAACTCTGGAGATATTTCCTGTTATGTTTATTATAAGGGATAACGACTTCGACTATTATTGCTATGATCTGAGATTAATTAGATGATCTTCTAGGGGAAAAACAGAGCTCAGAGTACCGCCCAAGCACATTGCAAGTTAACTATCAGTCTCACTATTCTGATATCCCAATTTAATAAGAGTCGGCTTACTAGAAGCAAAGACATTCATGTGATTGAACATTCATTCAACCTCAATCATTGTATTCCAGTTATTATTTGCTGGCCACTACCTGTGGCATTAGTTGAAGGATGAAATAATAAACCCGAAATATACGAACAGTATAGGTTTGGTCACTGTTAGGGTTACATTTGACAAATATGTATTCCTAATTTGGGACAATAATGATTACATAACGCTTGTCAGGGTTCTTGTAGATCTTGGAGATGCTTTAGACTGCCAATCAGTGGTCGAAATGCGGTATGGAACGGATAACATATTGAGGCTCTGATTCTTCAGCTTCAGGGACAAATACGATGACTGTAAACAGTAAAGTCAAGATTATGAAATGAATCTACTACATACCTTTAGTCAGTGTCGTCAAAAGAGCCGACCGGCAGTCGACGGTTGATACACTGCTAGTCGACAAAATGGCCTTGTAACATTTCTGAGGATAGGATATTATGATTACTTATAGATGTCAATATTTCCATGATACCAGCCAAGCCTTATCATAAATATCATCACTAGAAAATATGGGCATGAAACAAAAATGGGAGACTACAAAACTTATAAGTAGTGATAACACGACTGCGCTACTAACCAAAAAGTTCAAAAATATTTTTCCTGACAGGTGCCTTAGTGGCTATCGGTCCTTGAAGTACGTGTGGAGTATCATCAAGAGGCCTCTGAATATTGAAGACTTTTCCTGGTCGCACGATTTGCTTACCATATGAATTCGCCACTGAGCTGATTAGTAATTTGTGGAACACGAAGCAGTAAAATATTAGAGTCAGATTTCCCAGTAGAAAAAAGCACTAAATTGCAAATCTAGTAGCTGGTAAGGCAAAGTGTAGTCGCACTATTTAATGGACAAGACAGAATAGGAGCTTGCAACAAAGTTGAAGTAAACTACAATTTATACTAGTTAAACGAAGGCTCTAGTAGCTTCTGTGTGATGGAGGTGATATTATTGTGGGACGCACGCTAGTCCCGGGGATGCTCTCCCATACATAAGCGCAATCTGTCTGTCAAGTGACAGGTATAGTGTGTGCATCACTGCATAGCATCCGTACTTGGCATTAGCCTGTCACTTTCCAGACAATAGTGTTAAAGCTACAGTTAGAGTCTGAAAATAGAAGTCATGATGTTAATCTGGTATCGCAGGTGAGTGAGTATAACGAGATGAAAAACAATCTGGCTAAGTTTGATATGTGAGGCATCATGAAGAATTAACGTCCTCTATTGGATTAATGAACCAACTGAAATGAATGTTATTTGAGCATATGAGACAATAAGCATGCGAATGCGAGAGTCATGACTAGTCTGTCAATATAACCCACATATTCAGAAGATGTCTATCTTCAAAACTGTTTGTCCAATGGATTACCAAAGTGCGATATTTGTGTATGGAAAACTCAAAATACTTGGTTCATTCTACTATCCAGGCCAAGTACAGTCTGCTTCAATTTACACAACAATGTACACAAGATTGATTTGCCAGTCTTATAGATAATCAATCTATTTCAGTATCCATAATCCATACATTCATCCGTGTCGATTTTCAAAAATCAAGTGAAACTGAGTATTCATAGCCATCAAATATTCACTCGGTCGTATTTCTTCCATGAGTAATGAGGGCCGGCCGTGTTCCACGATTTCAACCAAGTCATCTGTCTTACGACTTTCCAATCCCGACACCTTCATCTTCTACTCGAGCATACGTCGGGTCATAGTCTGCTGCTGTCTGTCCAAGAGAGTTACCATTCCATATAGTCTTCCTTTTTCCATGTCCTCCTCTGTCTTCGGCTGCCACATCGTTTAGTTCATTCAAAATATTTATTTGGCTAAGTAACTAACCTTTGATCCTGATTAAGAGGCCTTGGTGGAAGCACGCAACCCAAGATATGGCTTCATTTTAGCTCCCAAGCTTTTGCTATTGTGTTCTAGAGCCGAACGTTGGGTATACACCGCATGTAATCTAAGAGTCAGAGGTCAAAAAATGCTGGAATGTATACCCCTGAAGAGGAAATGATGAATGTTGACCGCAAAGTTAGAAAGGTTACAGAATTATGTATTTGGCCAGTTTTTGCGAGCATTGAAAATTCCCGTAAAAGGTTTTGCAGGTCAGTGACTTTTGTGTTGTGGTGTTCCCAAAAAGCCAGTATCTCGCTACACATGTCGCCTTTATGCATGCCCCCGCACTGTCATGTCAGTTTCCAGAGGGCACGATATTTAAAGACATCAGAAAGGGTTCGAATTATAACAATTTATATCATTATATCTAAGAAGGTACCAAACAAGATGCTTTCGGCGTCTTATTCTCAATCATCTCTTGGCCTTTCATTGAGCCAGGACAAAATTCCATCTCAATCATGGCACTATATTTGATGAACAGCAATAGCTTTGTGTGACAACTTCCTTCTCGCTTATTGGGTTGCCACGAGATGTGCAAAAATGTTGAAGAATGATAAACATGTAAGATTCGCAAGACTACAACCAAAATCATATGGTTGATCATAAATTTCAAAAAGAACCACGAAGACCGTGAGCAATGACATATATTGAGCAAAATGGATTTTGGTGGAATTGAAATTCTAGATAGTCTTCCATCTGAAAGTTTAGTTATATCTGTAAAGCAGCTACTAGGGGAACGTGAAAAATTGGGACTGTTGTGTTTTCATAGCTTTGTCTACTTGAATCAAACTTCCGCTATGGTTTCGATAGATCCTTCTGCTGTTGCCACCATATCCGAATAAACTTGTAAAATTGATAATATACCATTATTATCACACGGAAACCCCTGCAAAGCAATTACTGAGTCAAATGGTTCCAGTTTCCAGACAGTAAAACAGGTAGCATAGATATTATCTGGCTAGCCACCTCTAGTATACCATGCCCTTTGTTGTCATGTCTCTAATATCTCATGTCAACAGACGACTTTGCATGTTTTGTTTCAACCTTTTGTATCTATCTTTTGTTCTTAGCAGCAGTTGTAATTGGCCGTATCAGTCGCTTCAGGTCTATGAGCAATTCGGCAATCTGTGTTTCCTCTTTCATTTATAGTGTGCCAGATGCAACCCCTTTCTAGATTTTGGCATGATCCAAATGGTGTGCTTTGCTAGAGATAACTGCTGAGTTTGGAGTTTTTTTTCTGTTTTGAAAGCTTTCTTTGACAAATCACGGTATTCAAATTCTTGAGATACACCAAGCTGTAGTGTTCTTTCTTTGCATCATATCCAGTCAATCACAAACACAGCCTCCAGGGACTCACACTACCTTATTTCCATCACTTGTTTCTTTGAATCTACCTACTGTGATATTTAACCTCCATACTCATAGTCATGTCTGCCTTATATCTCTAAGGCCCTATCCTTATCAAGATTTTATTGAAACACCCCACCCACTGGCGGTTGCTTACTCTTATGTCTTCCAAGAAAAAAAATACTTTCATCTTGATTTCATCTCCTCAGATTCTTTAGTCTTTCTTTTTGCCTCCGCAGTTCATTCCCCTCTTCCTGTGTTTAAAGTCAACACAAGGTCTCCATCTAAATTTCTGGTTCTCCAAACATATACGGCATTGGATCGCAAGAAGTTACCGTTACATCTGGTCTTCTCATGCCCACTCTGGGTTTTTGTTATCTGACTAACATCTTGCAAAGTGTTTGCAAGTACACACAAAACTTGGCTGTTGCTTTTGGTATATTTCTGGGGGCTTTCCACTCGTTAACTCTCCCCCCTCTTCCGATCTTTACACGTCAGCTGTTTGAGGTCTCTTCCATTCATACAATACGCACTCGTTCTTCAGCTTATGTCTTCGCAAGCTCAAACAATAATCTAGACCCAGACATCCACCATAAGGTTTCTTTTCTCTTTTGAACAATCTTTACAAGTACACTTTTTGTGTGGCCGCTAAGTCATATTTGGCATTCTAGTGGGCTTGGAACTGCGGTCCCTTGTGTGCCATTACTATCAAGTGAGTTGCAAATCGCCATCTCTCGCTATTTCTGTGATCGTCAAACTTGAAGACGCAATTAAAGCAGTCTAACAATATTAAAATATCTGGGATTGGTTAAATCTTTATGTGATCACATTTTTTGATCTGATTTTGGATTGGTCCGCCTCAAGTACTTTTGGCAGTTTCCGAATTTGGACAATTCCACTTTTCTTCAGTAGTTGCCTATTTCGGTCAGCAACTATTCTATTGCTCTAGCATCTCGACTGTTGCTCAGCAAAGTTTTCATATATACAAGAACCCTTGCCAGAAACCCATAAAAAGCCCTTCTAAGATGCTAAACGCAGGCTCAATGTTTTCATTGCCCTACCCAAATCTCTCGTTCAGCGATTTTGCAGTCCTAACAGAACTCCCTCGACTAGCAACACCGCCGCCACTAGCTCCGTCTTCTCCTCGGAATCAGAATCTTTTAATGCAGATTAGTACAAATCCATCTCGTGATCGCAGAAGTCGAGCGATAACAATCAACGTCATGCCTATCGAGGGGCCACAACTCACTAAGGCCCACCAGACAGTGATCATGGTCGGGTAAGTGACCGGGAAACATAATGTCTTGACACATATAATTATTTACTGACAATTTCAGGATGTCTACTAGGCCTTTTCGTTTCAAGTCTCGATGCCGGAATCGTGTCGGCATCGTTGGTCACGATATCAAGAGAGTTTGATGATTTTTATCAGTACACCATGGATTATTCTTGCCTATCTTCTAACCTATATGGGTATGTCACAAGAATATTGTGTACTCATTACCATACAGTATGTATCGATATGACTGACCATATATTATAGGGTTTGCCGTTTGCATTTCTCGACTCAGCAACATTTACGGTCGGCACGACGTACTTTTGATCTCTTGGGTTATTTTTAACTGCTTTTCGATGGGCTGTGGCGCTAGCACCAGCATGAAACAATTGTAAGCACAAGTTTTTCAAAGCCACCATGCGCTACAACCCAACCTGTCATCCATCATGTGTGGTACACAATGATGCTGTCCTCCTACTCCCCCTGCCTCCATCACGCTGTCCAACAGAAGTGTTCGATAACTGACAGCCTTATTCCATTTGATATAGAATTATATGCCGTGCCTTTCATGGTATCGGTGGATCTGGACTGTATAGTTTGGCTCAAATCGCAGTTGCCGAGATGGGTCCCATCCGTACTCCAAGTCTGGTTAGTGCTATGGTTGGTATCACTTTGGCCATCGCTTTGGTTCTTGGCCCAATATTGGGTGGGTTGCTTTCGTACTACGCCGGATGGCGGTGGATCTTTAACATGAAGTAAGTAGGATAAATCCCCCTATTTTAACAAACCAAAGAAACAGAAAGATACTAGATGGTATGACAAGATATTAACCACATGGCATCATCAACAGTATTCCCTCTGGTATTGCAGTGTCGCTGCTTTTGACTTTGTCATGGCCGGCATCGATCCGGGAAATCGACTCTCCATTGAGTCTTTACACATGGAACTCTTTCACAAGCATAGATTTTGTCGGTAGTGGTACTCTCCTGTGTTCTTGCTGCCTCATGATCTTTGCATTTTGGCAAGCAGATTCTGGTATTTTGTCCTGGAACTCGCCTGGAATTGTCACTGCTTTCACATTTGCATTTATCTGCGCAATAACCTTTGTGGCCTGACAAGCAATCTTGGGTCGCAAGTATTTTGCTCACATAGCATTTGTGTTTCCTCTGAGTCTGTTCTATCGCTGTGTTTTCATAGCATGCATCACGTAAGTGTTTACTTTTCCAATAACATGGCTGCTAACCCAGACACCTAGGCCGGTCACCTAACCTAAGTAGTAACACATTGACCCTAGCCAACATGGCGTTCTCGGGTACTGGCTGGTACCCGACCCGACGGAGCGGCACGGCAGTGGTATAGTCTACTGCATATACCCATCTTGCAAAACCCCGTATCTAACATCACCTAGAGCTACAATTCTGTCAGGATTTCCGCATTTTGCACTCACCGTAGCAATTACCGAACGTTTCCAAATCATTGACGGCGATAATCCTCTCTTGGCTGGTCTGCATCTTATTCCTTTGCTTGGGTCATGTGCTGTCGGTTCATTCATAGCTGAAGCCTTGTTTAGAAAACTTAACAATATCTCTATCACCTTAATCATTTCGTCATACCTTCAACTTCTTGGCCTCGGTCTCATGATGACTTTCTCACGAGCAGACTCAGATGTCAAAGCCCAATATGCTTTCCAGTTCATCATTGGCTTGGGTGTCGGCATGTGTTTTGGGGCTTCAACCATTATTGCTGCTCTGAAGATCTGTAATGAAGACTTGGCATCAGCATAAAGTGCAGTGGCCCAGGCTCGGGTTCTTGGGGGGTGTTTTGGGTTAGTGGTGTTGATGATTGTTAGACATCTGCATGGTCCCCTTGCAAACTTGAGGCTTGAATCCCCACAAGTCATTCCTATGACATAAAAAGAAGCATATGCTGCTACATTTGCAGAGGAAACTAGAATCATGGTATATGTTGCTGTTATCATGGTTATTGTATCTCTGGCAGTCTAGGAACACAATCCCGTAGTGATAAGTGTTTTGGCCGATCATCAAAACAAGGGCATTCACAACAGCACGGAGACAGCGACTGAGATGAGTAATATGGGTAGCATCCGTTCATACCAGTCGCGTCGATTCTGACTGTAAGGAACTGATGTATGATAAGGTTCATCGCTGGGAATTATCTCAAAAGTTGTATACAGGACCGGATCCCGCCGAATTAGCAGGTGATCTACTAATGACGATGGGTTCCACTCATTTCCCATGGGCTCATGGACACGTTATTCTGTGCAGTCTCTTATTTCGTTTGTTTTTTCTGTTTGTAGTCATATTTTATCACTTCTTTCGTATTTTTGCATGAATCTCTGTGACAATACGAATCACGACAAATAAATATGAAAAGTATTATATCACTCAATAAGAAAATTTTATAGATTTAATATGTGATGTTCATCAGAGGCTGGGCCGGTTCAGATATATTGATGCAGTCTCTGTAGATAACCCGTTAGTAATGTTGTGTAACGACGGCTGACTAAGCACTACTACAAGACAAAGTAGTGGTCAGGACACAGCAGCGACACATATAGTCACAATATTGGAAACTTGAAATATAAAGTGGACAAGAATTATATCAATTCTGTGAGAGTGTGCAGAGAACACACTTCATCATCACATCGTAACAACGCTCAAACGCTTAAAGTCAATAAAACCAAAAAGTAAAAAAAAGCCACAAAAGACAACTATCTATAGGAAGCATAACGTAGCGAACAAAAAGGCAACACCTTCTACATCATAACTGTGAGAACAGTGACAATGTAGAGTTGGCGAGTAGTTCAAACAATGGTCTATAAGGAAATAAGAAAGCAAGTGTGAGTTGTCACCGGACAGGCGGCAGATTCAGGTATGTGGAGGGGATTGAGAACCCGAGATGGGTTGTGATATCCGCAGAGATGGGTTTGCATAAGGGCCTAATGAAATTATCAAAGGTCATATTGCATAAATGGATGCCTCAAGAAGGCAAGAAGAAAAGGAACAAAAGTACAAAAGACAAAGAAAACAGAAGAAATCCGGCTATCCACGCTAAATGTAATGAAAAAAAAGCAAAAAGAAAAAAAAAACAAGACAAAAGAGATGAATACTAACAAAATAACTAAAACACCATCAAATACTATGCTGTCTCTCCGTTTTACTCTGTGGTTCTGCCTCCTCCTCCTCCAGGACGGCAGCCTCGGCCATATTCTTAAACACGGCCTTCATCGTCTCCAAGAGATCCGGAATCCGAAACGGCTTCACCATCACCCCGTCACATCCGGCCTCCTGCGCCTTAGCCAACGCCTCATCGCGAGCATGCCCGCTAATAGCGATAATCGGGATCCGCCCGCCAATGGCACAGGTAATCTTGCCTTCGCGCTCCAGTTGGCGGATCTGCCGCGTGCAGTCGAGGCCGTTTTGCAGCGGCATCTCAATGTCCATGAGGACCATGCCGATGGAATTAGTACCCGGCGAGGAGCTTGAGGTAGATAGAGACGTGGCGGAGGCGGCGTGCGAGAGGCCAGTGAGCGCGGTTGAAGCCGAGGAGCGCCGGGAGCGGAAGGCGGTGAAAACGGGGGGAGGACGAATCTGCAGATGGTGCGAGGATGCCGAAGAGGCGCCGAGGGCCTCAGAAAGGACGGCGCTGAGGGACTTGCCGATGGGACTCGGCTGCGGGGGTGGTGGTAATTGGGATTGGGATTGGGCGGTGAGCTTGTCGATGGCCTCGAGGCCGTTGGAGACAACTTCGACGTTGAAGCCGTGTTCCGTGAGGCCCTTTTTAGTGACACGAGCGTTGATGGCGTTGTCTTCGACGACGAGGATGTGGCTGGGGCCGAGAACATACTGGAGGCCGCCAGCAGGGGGGTTTTTGGGGATCTTGTGGGGGCGGCGGGCGCGGAGGCGTTGGAAGATGGATGGTTTCTTGGGCCCTTTGTCGGCGGAGTTTTTGCACGGGGCGGGGTGTTGCGGGATGGCTTGCGTTGAGGCGAGACTCTGCGCTTGTGCGACAGCGGGGGCTGCCGGGAGCATCGACTGGATGTAGAAGGCAAAGATGGACCCTTCGCCGGCCTGGCTCTTGACACCGATGGCGCCCTTTTGGAGCTCAGTGAGGCGCCGCGAGATGAAGAGGCCGAGGCCGGAGCCACCGTGCTGCACGTGGGTATGCGAGTTAGCCTGGTAGAAGCGGTTGAAGAGGGAGCGGCACTCATCCTCGGTAAGGCCCTTGCCGGTGTCCTCGACTTCGAAGAGGAGGTAGAGAGCGTCGTCGGGGGTCGTCTCTTGGATGATTTCAGGGACGGGGGTGGTGGCGGTGCCGGGAGTGGGGCGGTGGTTGCTTGAAGCTTTCCAGGGGAGCCGTTTGATGAAGGGGATGGAACAGAGGGTGGCGTCCGGGCGGTCCATAGAGGCTTTGAGGCGGACAGTGATGGTGCGTTGGGGGCGGCCTTGAGTGAATTTGAGGGCGTTAGACAGGAGGTTGATGAGGATTTGAGTAACGCGGGACGGGTCGAAGTCGAGGAAGGGCAGATGGAACTTGGTGAATGATGGGTCAATGATGAAGTCGAGAGTCACGTCGACACGGCGCGCCTCAGCCTCGAACATCTTAAGTGCCTTGCGCACCATGCCGACCGGGTCCACCGTCACCGGAGTGACCATCAGCAACTTGGCGTCCAGCTTTGACAGTGTCAGGATGTCGTCGACGATGCGCTTTTGGTGCTGGGCACAGGCGACAATGGTCTCGGCATCCTCAATGCAGTCCTCGATCATCTGGAGACGTTTGCTATGGTGATCCCGGGCGGCCCCCGGGGGGTGAATCAACGAGTGGCGGGGTGACCAGTTGGTCATCGGGGTCGGCGAGCTGCCGCGGTCACTGTAAGAGTGGCAGCCGCGGGGCGAAGTGGATATGATCTCGAAGCTCTCGGGGATCGAGGAGTCGTGGTCGTGCGGGTAGATGTGGCTCATGGAGGCCAATGCTTCTGTTTCCTCCATGAGCTCGGTCAGCGTGTTGACGATGTCGTCGGCGCACTGGATGATGGCGCCGAGGGGGTTTCTCATTTCGTGGGAGGTCATGTCGATAAAGTTTTCCTGCTGCCGCTTGCTCTCGATGGCTTCTTCTTTCCGTTGGCGTTCCCGCTCGATCTGCCACTTTTGGTGTGAGATGTCGGAGATGCAGCCCGTAAAAGACGTGACTTTTCCGTGGTGATCCTGGATCGGCATCATGGTGGCCACAACCCAGCGCGGAGCAGGCCGCCGGCCACCGTAGCCGTCGTCGGCCATCCATGTTGTTTTCAAGCGGACCTCGTTAGTCCACGACTGCCCCGAAGCAGCCACGTACTTGAGTCGGTCTTCAAAGGAGCCGTTTTCCTCGTCGGGGAATGCCAAGTCCCAAAGCTTGATTTCGTTGTCGTACAAGTCAACCCGTTCCTGCCCCGTCAACGTAAAGAAGATGTCATTGGCCGAAAAGATACGCCCAGAGAGATCAATTTGGTACATGCCCACCGTTGCATGCTCGGCCATCCGCTTCAGGTTCTCGGCATTCTGTGCACGGCGCCAGGCGGCGGCCGACGAGCGCTTCTGGGCAGTAACATCCGACAGGACCGTCAAGATACGGAAAACGCGTCCATTTGCCCGGCGCTCAGCCCGCGAAGTGGCCATCATATAGCGCTCACCCTGCTCAATGCGCTCGTATATGTTGGTCTCGCTGTCGGATTCATAGTCTTCACTGATGGACATGGTGCGGTTGCCGGGCCGCTTCGTGCGGAACTCAAAAGTCACAGTGTCCTGGGAGTTCAGCTGGTCAAAGGCCCGCTCGACATTGGCGTGGTGTTCATCTGCTACGCAGCTGGTCATTAGTCCCGCGGTTCGGGACATACCCGAGATCTTGTACCACTGGGCATTAGCAAACTGGATGACCCCGGTCGAACTGGAAAGACACATGCCCACGGGGAACGAATCGGCTACAGCTTCCAGGCGGTGCAAGAGGTCGCTGGTGGGGAGTGTCGAGGAACTCTGGTTAAGGCTATCGATATGCTGTTGGGCGGCGGTGATGTACAGCTGGTCAATGGCCGAGTTAAAGTCCATGGGAGTATCGTGAGGCGAGTGTCTGCGGCTGCGTGCGTCGAAGGGGTGGTTTTTCGAGGCGTTTCCGGTACTTGAGCGTCTCAGGGCGTCCCGGGAATGAGAGAGCTCGATGTTGATGTACGGTAAGATGGTGGATTCATCGAGTTCCGAGGTGTCGATGCTGGTGGTTGATGAGGAGTGGGAGTGATTGGAGGATGATGTCGAAAAGTCAAACATGACTTCCTGGATCGGAGGGGACAGGGGCAACGGGACGTTGAATGGCTCGTCCCGGGACATGGAAATCACCATACTACGGGACATGGGGGGCTCGGCTGACGATGACAGGACCCGGGGCTTGTTGGTGCTGATGACGGCCCATTGACCTTTGATGACATGACGAGTCCAAGTTATGCCGGAATGCTCGGTGGTGGCCTCGGGGAACAAAGTCTGTGATGCTTTGGGGGCTGACGGGTCTGGATGAGACTTGATTGCTTCACGGGTTGACTTGCCGGAGATCCAACGCCAGAATTCGCGAGCCCGGCCTAGAGTGTTCTGTCCGGACAAGACCTCTTCCAACATTCTGAATTCTGGTGTTGCCAAGGCGGGATTCCGATAGACAACCTGGCATCCACAGTCGACTGATTGGCTGGCTGGAACTTCATGGTAGTTCATTTGCTTGGGAAAAATAGTGTCAGCCAGTGATGAGGTCTGAGTTGACTGGTTGGAAAGATCGGATCCCAAGTCATCTACCATCGATACAGAGGCACTTGAGTAGCTGGTTGCCAGGTCAAAGGAGCTGGGCGGCATTGCCGACTGCCCGAGATTCAAGATGGCCTGCGTCGACTGAGCTGGAAGCTTCACCACAAACGTTGGCCGAGGATCTGGCCCGTAGAAGTCAACAAAAAAATCATAGAACGGCGTGGCTATAGGAAGCACCGGCGGCTGTGATATCGGCGAGAACAAATGAGGCTGTGTGTGAGAATAATTTGGTGAACGCGCCGAGTCTAACAAATCGTAGTTCTGTGGCTGCAGGTCTACCTGCGAGATCGACGAGCTGCCTGTGGGCTTGGTGGTGGTGGGAATCTCAATGTGGATAGCCATTGGGGGGGGCTGGTTGGGGATCATCACCGGCGTGGCCACATGATGGCGACTCATTGTTTGTAGCGCCGGGACTGAAATCGGCTGCTGTCCTGGAGGCAAAGGACAAATTTCCGCAATCCTGGTGCGAGGAGACACCGACCTAATATCACGAGGCACCGTTCTTGTGGGCGAAGCCAACGTGGAGGCGCAAGCCAGCGGTGGCGATGGTGATGGTGATGGCGATGGTTGTGTCTCAAAGACAGATTCAGTGGGAAGTGCCAGAACTGGGTTCTCCGCTAGTGGAGTATCCCGACTGCGGAGCATCGGCTGTGAATAATGGGTGCGCAAAGGGAATCGCTTCTGGAGGAGTCCGAATGCGCGGGCTCGTTGTCAACGGGAAGCTGTCTCGGGAACAGACGGCGACAAGGGAGCAGCGGCTGGTGAGACGCTGCGCCGGGGGGTGGAGGATGACAAGGACGAGGGATGTGAGGTGATCCGCCGGCAACGGGAGATGAGGTGGGAGACCAGAGGGGGGACGCGGGATGATCGGATGGACGAAGTTGACGAGGAAGGGTTTCGGGAGTGGGAGGGTTTGTTAGTGGTGGATGGAGTGGATGCTAGCGAGGGGTCAGATGTGATATAGGTCATTATTGTGGTGGGAAAGGGATGGGAGACTGGAGTGTCTGCTGACAACGGCGAGTGTCAACGTAGGGGTGGGATAGAATTTGCAAGTCCGAGGTTAGTGTGATAAGAGAGACTGTTTTTTGGTGGCTGCACGGAGCACAACCCGGGGATGACACTGAGCAATATCTCGAGAAGAATCTTTGTGTTCTGGTTACAAAGTCTGCAGGCTATGGCATCTGGAGCTAGATTCACTGTGACAATAATAAAGTTCACAAATTCTCGATGGAACCTGCCGGACGTGATTAGTTTTGTATTAGCGAACCAGCAAAGAATCCGGAGGTGATGATGATGTACCGATTGCTACATCAAATACTGTATAATACAACAAATAATGGTGAAGTCTATGACAAGTAAAAGAAAGAAGAATAAAATAATAACGAATGATACATGAGTCTGGAGTTCTGAAGATCAAAAGAGAAAAAAGGGTAGCGACATGGTATTTTCTTAGTCAATATTCCGCTGTGTGTGGATTCAACAAGGCGTTTGTTCTATAAGCATCTAACCGCTTGAACTTGGAACGCCTAAAGGAGAACAATATTTTTATTGTTTCTTCTTTTTTTTTCAAAACAGTCAATGAGGGCCACAAACCGAGAACCCAAACGAACGTCTTCCTTCCAACAGGAAGGACGGAAAATAAGAGAAAGAAAAAAGGAAAAAAAGCTACGACAGAAAGGAAAATGAAGCAAAAAGTCAGCAAGGAAGACGATCGTTCAATGCCCCCCCGTTTAGTCCATAGCTAAAAGGTAATGTTGGACAGGTCAAGTATTTTTTTTACATGTATAATTTACTAGCATGATTCAGGGTTGTTGTTAATCTTCTTTAGTCAAAATGAGAACAGACTGGACGTCAAAGTACAACAACAGCACCGGGAGACGAAAACGAAACCCACAAACTGACTGATAGAGAGGGAAAAAAAAAAAAAAGACAACAGATAGACAGGGAGACAAAATGATATGCAACCGAGAACATGAGCAGCAACAAAGCACATAAAATCCCAGGGATTTTAAGTGTACTTGTTAAGTGATTCTAGCTTAATAGGGGAATTGAAATTGATGTCGTTGTTCAAGTTGAACACATGACTACATACTGACAGTGTCGACAATTACAAGACACATCATTCTCCTGGAACAGAACCCCCAACTTCCTCCGGAGTTCTGAAGTACCAATGTCTTGGCTTTGAGGAGTTTCTGGCTGTAGACTCCAGGTTATTGGCTCTGTCTCTGGACCTGTTCATCCAAATAGATATTTGGAAACAAGAAATCTGTCACTCCATTACTTCTAAGGAACCATCAACTAGGCCACAGGCTTCATTATACTCTAGATCCTAGATACCCGCTCCCGAGCTGCCACTGGAATGCCGCGGTGTCGAACGTGTTTCGCTTTTTTTTCTTTTTCTGTTCTTCTAAATACATGTGGCGTGGTCTCCTATCCCATCCGGGACATCCTGGTCATCTATAATTTACTCTTATTCTTTGACAAGCTGGTCCTTGAAAGCAAGCATATGTAAAACTCCATTCTTTACAAGGCATAGATCACTTCAGCACATCTTTCTTCTATCTTTATTCTCAGGAACAGGGAAGGAAGGGTGCTAGTGGTGAGTACCGGTAGCTGCTCTCCAAGGAACAGGCAATGAACAAATCATGACAGCATGTAACAGGATGGAGCGTTGTCTTCCGGGAGGGGATCAGGTCGGGTGAAAGATATACTGGCATAGTGGCAGTTCAGGGCCAGACGGTATTTTTTATTCAAACATATATTAACTAACCAATACATGAAAACGCAGAGATAATATTGTCGACATGACATAAGCCACTAAAAAGAGAAAATAAACCCTTTAGTGTAAATATCCATCTTCCCAGACCCAGACACAGATACTATCATGAGATCCCTATCTCGGAACTTACACATGGTTTTCCTCCTCTCCATATCCTGTTGCTCACCCAAAAGACCACAGGTAATTTACACTTTACGTTTGTCAATAGTAATAAATGGATTCCAGCCTGCATATCATTTAAAAGGAGGGAAAAGAAGCATGACGTAAAGGGTTCAGCTTACAATCTCCTGCAAGTCCAACACTCGATAGCAATCATCTGGAATCCAGTGTCTGGTCTATATAGTGACGACAGCCAGTAGTAACAGGTCAAACTCTGGCTAGGAATGGAGACCTCAGAATCGCCGTCGCATAATTTCGGTAGCGTAGCATAGTTTGCTGTTCCTGTTATGCTGTACACTCTCTCTTAAGTGGTGATCCCTCTTGACCTCTCTCTACTTTCTATAACACAGCCACTTTCTTAAGAGAAAACAACAACCCGACAAAATGGCGACTACGACCTTGTTTTTTGGGAAAAGAGCTATCGTACCAGTGCGTGACTATCAAGTCAAGCCGCGCTTCTTTTTTTTTTTTTCTGCCCTTCTCTGATCCCGAATGTTGTCTGCCGCCTGGGCCTTAATGTGGTCTAACGGTCAGGGGCTATAGAAAGAAAAAAAAAACCTCGTAGGGCACACATAATCTGAACTGCGCATACTCAATTACAAACCTTTAGATATCCACGCATTCGCACACTGCCGTCCGCCCCGGCCGCCCATTCCTGTTTACAACGATGAACAGCTCGGTTGCATCTATACAGGATGTTTTTTTTATTATCATTGTTTGTGTATATGTATTGTTCTTCAAGTCAACAAGACATGCCAACATGTTGATTTAACAGACACAGGATCGCCATTGTCTCTGTCGATCTTGACTCTAATCTTTAGTCTGATTGTTTAGCGTGGCCGTGTGCCGTGTTGTCTATTGTGTTAATTTTTGGCATTGGATCCTAGCGGCACAGGACGGGTGTTTTCCGTGAGTGGTTTGGCGGCGTTTGGTTGACGTTGGCATTGTCCGACAAGTTTGTAAATCGCCAACGGAACTTACAAGTTTTTTTATTGTTCATGTTGTTGATGAACACAACCATAATGATTTTGTATAGTTTTATTAGCTGCGATTTCTATGCAAACAATCAACATTCAACATGTCTTTGGAATGCGGACAAATAAATACTGGTGACACTGTCCATCTCAGCCTGCTCAGCACTGTTCGTCACATGTTCCCGCACATCATCCTGACCTACCATTCATCCCTTCCCTCAATAACACCCAAATGACATCATTTGTCGATCTCCCTGTCGGTGAATAGTATTTATATAAATAAAATACTTAGATATAAACATATACCACTCACCCACACACCATGGTTTCGGTGGCCTTGTGACGGCACAGTCCACTGTTCTGGATTCCCAAGGTGCCGCCAACCACGGCATTGCAACACCCAAATACGTTGTTAAGACACACAAAGGAAGCAATTCTTCATTGAAGTCCAATGGTGATTCAGGCTTTTTTTTGAGATCCAATCGACATTTTCCGGTACATTGATCTTGATTCTGCATTACATCTATTGATTTACTTATCTTGGACATACTTCAAAACCTTTTTCAATAAATTTTTACAAAGGTTGACTCCAGTCACATTCTTAGGATTTCCCTGTTAAACTTCAAGTTCATAGCCACATTTAGTAAATGTTTACATTTCATGACAAATCTTTTTAGTTGAGCCTCAAGTTAACCTGTAGCTAATTGTTCAATGAGAGCAGTCTATTTAAATACATCGACAAGCTTAATGGTTATTTATCAATGTCATAGATTGTAATCTACATCATCCTACGTCAATCAAACCCTAGTCAAGTAAAAGCATGACCAGCGCGGGATTTAAGCAGCCACGTCACTAGTCCGGTCCAGAACATTGCAAATTTGTATGGTGTGATATTATAAAACGGAGATTTTTTTCCCATTTAGTGGAGTATGGTTCTCGGAGCAAGATGGTGAGCATGGTGATCATGCACTAAATATTTAGTGTCTACAGTATTTTGACAGATCTCTGGTACGGAATTGGACTGGGTCTTTACCCTTCAATTCTCGACAAACTATGAACCTTATAATTCTCTCAGAGTTCTACCCGCTCGAATATTTGAGGTGACAGGTTAGTCTGTATTGTATTAGAACATGTGTTAGAACATACCCTAAAAATTGGCAATATGAGACCAATGTAGGTCCACTTTTGCATATTGTTCAATGATGACTATACACGTAAGGGTTGTCCTTCGCGTGTTGATATATCACCACTCGCTTCAGCATATTGGAGTTTTCTCTATCAAAAAGAGTCTTTTCCTGAATCTGTCTGTAATTGTGCTTTGTGTATTCATCACTTTAGAACTAAAAGCCACTCCGCAGTAACATTTTTCCTTCTAGAGTCATTGTTTCTATTTAGCTGCATGCATATAAAATGCAAAACTTTCAAGATGCAACTGCATATGCTCGCCATGCCATGTTACATAGACCATAAGCCTTAGATCCAGTAAACATTCTACAAACTCTGGCGGTTTCTGCCGGATGATGTAGGTTAGCAGCTGCAAGATTGGTCCAAAACAGGTCTTGCCCAATAGTATAATCCATCTCCAAAATGCGCCTTCAGAAATTACATGCATTCGTCTATAGATATACATTTGACAATGCTTACTACGACGACGGTTATATAAGTTAGCGATTTACATATGTAGAAGCTGACTTTCGCTGACTTTCGTATTTCAAGCCACTCAAGAGCCTTCTAGCTAATGTCCCCCCGAACCGTTTAACCGCTGGCAAAGGGTCTCATGGCTGACCACGGATTTTTATACTCATTAATGTCATGACTAAGCTCGCATCCGCCGCCCACCTCAGGCGCCTGTATCGAAATATTCTACGTCTATTGACAAAATTAATGAACAATAGCACAAGGTTCTTTGTCTAAGTCGGCGGTCGCTAATGATAAGTTGTCAGACAAACCGACATCTGTGTATAGCATTTGGCTCCTTCTCGCAGAAGACTAGGCTTGTCTTAGTCCGAGATGTAACACAACTCATCGCATGCACTTCCCCAAAACAAGTCTTTGAGTATCAGTATGGTAGTTCTTATTGTATTCTGGAATAAAGTCGCATTGGTGGATTACAGAGCTAAGATCGCTCAGGATTGCAGAAAGGAATCAAGTAAGGATTTTTTTTTTCTTTTCTGTATTTTCATCTACAGAAGATACCGACGGGTGGGATCTATTCCGTCCGCAAGGAAAATGGATTCTTATTGTTATCCATTTATGATGCACATGATCCCCCATGGAATTCCCATTAATTTTTTCAAGCTGTGAAGCCCCTAGTCAGAATTGTCCCAGTATTCTCGTCCCAGTTGCTGCTCAATGAAATGAACACCGAGCACATCATGCCTCCCACCAACAAGGAGCAACCTAGGAAGTCATTTTCATGATGAAAACTTGCTTTGAACCCACTTGTGGTCTCTATGTCCACTTATTCTTACTTCTTATGTATAAGAAACCACCCCATGCGGAATCCCCTTTATACCGCCGTGATATTTAACTTTTTTTTTGTTCCCCGACGTCTAGAAGAAGAGTCAGTCATTAAAGGATGTGGGTAGAGTTATAGCGGTGAAAGAAATGGGTGTGTCGTGTGACAATCCTTTCTTTGTGGAACGTTCAAACAATAGGTTGATTTGACAGGAAACAAAAGAACAACACTAATAAAGAGAAGCAGGGGCTTGGCTTTGAAAAAACGCGATCTTAAGCGGATCCTCACCTATTGACATCATTGCCATAAGGATGCTAATTTTACACCAAGATAACAATGAAACTGCGAAATCAACCCTAAATTTGACCATTGATAACCTTATTGAGGAAGATTGAGTTATCAATAATACTTAGGGTATTACAACTGAGCGCTCCTTCAACGAGCAAGGTCCATTAGTTTAGTGGTTATGACGTTGGATTTTGATTACCTGCGATCAAGGTCTTCCAAAGACACGAGTTCGACTCTCGTATGGACCTCTGGATTTTCTATTTTTACTTTTCTTTTCTCTTCAGTTTCAAATTGCCAATGACGCAAGTCCTCACACATTGGTCATCACATTATTTTCTCTAGCCCCTGCATTTGCCGTAACTGTCATATATTCTGGAAGACTCACATCTGTCTAATGGTCTTATTTTACTTTTCCCGGTGTGAAAATCCAGATCTTGCGCAGACCCAACTTGATGCATATAATTGCAATGAAATAAATGAAAACTGCATTTGTTACAGCATAGGAGATAAGTGGGCCCACGAATAAGTAGGCAAGGCTCAAGTCAAGAGTGCCTTCTCTCCCTTGACCAGGATAATAGAAAACTCTTAAATAGCCCAGTAAATTAAGAATTCAATTATCAACTCTATCAAAACCATCATGTTTCCTCTATAATAGCAACATGCACGTTGAGTGGTTATTGCTGGTGTTCTGATCAAATTGCCTCAATAAGGGGCTTTGGCCTGCTTCGTCTTGGTGATGCTTTTTGGTTTTGGGATCTATCTAGCTAAATCTTTTTTTTTTGTTCAGGGAAAAAGTGGTGATGGCATATTGTGATGTTTGCTGTATTTTTTGATAAACATGCTCGGATACACACAGGCGTTCAATTGAATAAGGGTTGATTATTGAACCCATCTCTAAAATGTTCATCCTGAGTCAAAACGCAAATCCATCAGCATCATCTTGCTGCCCTAAACCACCAAATATACCAAATGGATTCTATACTCAGGACAGCCTCGGAATTAACTTGGCAAAATGATTTCTCTGAAGCTCTGATCGGTGATGCATCAATGGCTAATGATCCCCAAGTACCGGTACTCAAGTTTAAAGTATAGGTCGTTAAATATTTAGTTCACTGTCGAGGCCAGCCAATCCAACCATGTTACATTAGCACCCTCCCCCTGGGATGATCAGGAAGTATATGCATTCTAGAAGCCAATGGTAGCTTCCCACTCTTCATGATCTTGATTTTGTTCAGGACATCACATGCACCCTTCACCGAGTTTTGAACAAAGGGATCCAGCCATCGGAAACTCAATGCGTTGCTCTAGCATCCGCCTTTTGTCTCTTTGAAACCCAGCCTATACCGCTTTGGAGTGACAATGGATGGAACTTAACCCGATCTAGTATCGGGTGCGGATATCTCCTATGCAAAGCTACCCCGCTTTGGAACCACTGGGCTTCTAGATACCACGCATGAGACAAAATCTAAATGGTTTCCACTGAATGGAAGCCTGAGACTGTAATGAGATTACCGACTTGTAACCCCACGTTGATGTGGGGGTTTGACGAATCACTCTCATTGTCGAAACTACAGGTGGACCCCCTTTGTAATCGCCCCCACGACCTGTGGTCCTTTGCAAATAAACATTTAGCTCGTGGCTTCCAATTAATAAACCTGTCTAATCTGTCTATTTGTATCCTAGTGACAAAAATAAGAGGAAATTCTTGAGGGGCCGTCTTGTCATGACTTGGGTGAGACATCTTGGAGCCCAATTTGAATTCCTGTATATAAATATATGACACATATGTACATCCTAGGGATGTCCTTTTGTGGTTATATGTTGCCGATAAAAAAAGAATCTTATTTGTTCAAACTTTTGACCCGCATCATATTCTCGGACGATGCACTACAAACTTAGGGTTGTGCTACTCATCTTAACGTACATTATAACGTTACAGAAACCAGACCGGATTGCCCCAAGAGAATGTCGAACGTTTCCGTTTCCCATCGGACGATCATGTATCCCTTGAGCGGTAACTTGGATCATTCCGGTATGGGTAGACTAAGACACTGATGAGATCCAAAGCTGAGTCAATGAGTTCAGTTGACGGTGATCGTCCATCATCTGGAATGGACAACAATTGGGTCAATTTTCAGGAGTCGAGTGGTCTAAACTTTGTGTGGCCAGGTACGCCATATTCAATCAATAAGTATCCTGATCCATAAGGCGAGAATACCGTTAAGCTGATATCTAGAACCGTACCGGGCGGATTATCGGTGACAACATTTGTTATGTATTTAGTAACTCTAACTGATCATGTGGACAAAGCTGACAGTGTACATAACGAACCACCAAGCTCAGCAGCTTAGTAAAAGCCTTGGTAAACCAATGAGCATTGAATTTGGACCAAGTTGATATACCCCATGATCTTCTCTTCCGTAATGCTACCGTACTCTGTCCAACTCACCAGGGTTCTGTAGTATCATCGTCATCACTATGACGTAGAGTGTCTAGTGCATTTCATGGATTATACTCTTCCAACCAGATGTGAGCAGAGGACAAGATACAGTAAACTAGGGAGATCTCACTGAAGTTTGGGGAATAGAGTAGAGTGGATGGAATACGAAGTCTTTGTTAGGGATATGATGAGGTGGCTATGGATGGGCCTCTACGACACGAGGTATCAGTGTAGTATAATATAATCTCATCAACCGAAAAACTTGCTGATAATGGACCTCCAGAGTAATAGTGTTACCTCCGGACACAAGTCCTCGCTGACATCATCACTCAACAAATGTCAGCTATCGGGTTAGTAGTTAGATAGGCCACGTCACTTGTCAAAATTTTACTGAACAAGACCATGACTACCAAGCCTGATAAGGCAGATGAAATCAATTAATAGTTCGAGGTTGACATGTAACTATATTAGTTCTAAGGACAGCTTATTGTGTATCGATAGCTACTATGTCTCATGGGTAGCTGACTTAAGTATGACGTACACATTTCCCAATATATACATGCATCGACCAACGTCATGATAACATGTAACTTAAACATGACACTACATCATTACTGTAACCCTAGCAAACCGCAAATTACACCTAATTTATACCTTCCCACTATCGGCCATCCAGTTTGTGTTTCGGATAACAACCGCAAGCTCGCATGCGTAACACATACTCATTCGTTCATAATTCCCGGATATTACTTTCGAGCTGTAACCAAACTCATATAGACACCCCATCCAACACCAGCAAGGTTACCCAACAGATTACGCATCTCTACACTCTTGACCAGTGTGAAGTTCACCAAGCTGACCCACGGCCACAGAGCCCACCCAGCAATCAGAAGACCCCAAAAGTCGGCCTTCGCCACTTCCCACAGAGACAGCCAGTCAACACGGGTAACATCGACCGCACGACCACTGACAATATACGCTAAGCTATCAGCAGCCGATGGTGAGGTGATACCCTCGGAAGGGTGAGGAGTCATGGAGGCTTGAAGAGCACCTATGGTCATGGAGAAGAGGATGGTGTTGACAACAGCGCCGACGGTCTGATCTAGAATAAATTTGATTACCGTGTTGCGGATGCTGAGAGTTGGGGGCGGGGGAGTTTTGTTTTGAGCCTTTTCTTTTTCCTTTTCGGGGGCGGGCTTAGGGGGTGGCGAAGAAGGCCATGATTCCTCAAGCCAGCTTTGCCTAAATATGTGTTAGCCGAAAAGAAATATTGCCATATTTGATGCTGAGTGGCCCATTGACGTGTATCACGAGACACCAAGATAATTAGTCCATGTGTATAGAGAATTAAGGGAATAGGTGATTAAATACCATAGGAAATTTGGAGGAGTGTTCAAAAACGCAAAGACAGCGAATTGGAACACCGGAGCCCAGTTAATGACAAGGGATTGGTTGCTTTGAGAGGCCGTTATCCCTTGAGCGAGAATGTTGGAAAAAGCACTAATGACAGCAGCTTGAGTCGTGACTTTGGCGATGGTAGGTATCGCCATTGTTGATGGTGTTGAACTATAAAGAAGATAGGTTGATGTGTAAAACTCAAGTTGGCCAGATTCCTAGCAGCTGCAGTGTCAATTTCATGAATTTAGGAGTGTGATGTCATAATATAGTGAGTGAAGACACCATGACCAATTTGGGTTGCAACGTTGAACGTTTCAAAATGTGGTTGGTCCAGTGAACCAGAAGGAAACTGGAAGAGCCAGGAGGAACAGTAAGCGACCGGCAAATACAATTAGGGTTAAACAAACCAGGCTACGGTGCGGGACAACAGTTAATGAGATTCCGGTGATGATGTTCATAGTTGGGCCAGAGAATACAATGTCTATAATTTGGTATCATTTTATGTTATACATTAACTCCCCCGAAATTGCAACAGGCCAAGGTTCATTTATATAGATATTCAGATCCTGAACTCCCAACTTTGATGTGGGATCAAGGCCGGCTCATCAACCACATGAAGATGAACTGGACAACGTAGGAATACAGGAAGAGGAACTGAGTTCTCTGGTTCTTCTGCTTGCGAGAGACTGGAGAGTTGGAAGTCTCAGGTAGAAGCACATACTTGAGAGAGCGCATCTGCGTAGTTGTTAGGATTGAAATTGAATGCCAGTAGTAACTGAATGAGCAACCTACGAGGAAAAGCGAATTGGCAAGAAAAGTGTAACCGAATACAAGCCAGCCAATCATACCGCCAGTGCCTTGACCACCGTTTGCAATCTCAGCAGTAGCAACGGTCACGATAATACCGACAAATTTGTAGCCAGAGTACGCGAACAGGTCCAGAAGCTGACTCTGGTTTGAGACCGCAACGATGTAAGAGCCGACATAGAGAACTAGAAGCTCAACAAAGATAAGCGCCAGTGAGTAGGAGGCAGTAGTGCCCAATACCTCAGGCTGGAATTCGCCACGAAGACCGGCAACAAGAGTGGCGAGGAGAACGTGGGTCACAATGGCCATGACTGTCAACTCGTTAGTAACATGTGCCATATATAGAAACCGTGGCATAGATTACTTACCTGGAATGTACATGTCAGGACTGTTGATATCATCGCGGGGAGGTAGGTACCAAACTTCTTGACCAGATGCACCCGGCGCAGAACCAGTCTTGCGGACCCATGACCTATGCCTCCACGGGAAAAGTACAAGCATGAGTTTGTTAACTACATACGAGTTCGTCACATTGAAGTAAGGTTTCAATGACGCCGTGTTGAGCCACTTCTTCGCGTTCTGCTCGAAATATTCCTGACCGTGCTTAAAGGCTGTCTGACCGAATTGCGCAGCGACTTGGGCTGTGGGGTCATTGAGAAATTGACCGTAGTTGCCGAACACATTGGGACCACCGGCCTGCTGCATACCAGGAGTGGACGAAGTGTACGGGTTGCCATAGCCGGAACTGCCAGGGTGTGCCTGTGGTTGAGAGTTGGAGAGCGGCGGTGGCGATCGGAGTTGAGGGACCGTAGAGACATGTTGAGGGACAGGGTGGTGGAGAGGGGGCGAATGCCCGTATGTTGGCCGTTGCATGGTGGGTGGGAGGGACAAAAAGATCAGTTAGGCGAGGTCGACTTCGATTGAAACTTGTATATGACGAATGATTCGCAAAGGGGATGTTGATAGAATAGTAAAGATGAAAATTTTACCAAAAGATTTAGCGCAATGTTGAGACGCCAGCGCGGTGGAGCACAACCGGTGATCGATGAACAGGTGGATAGGTACTCTCTTCGGTAAATGACAGCTTCGCCTCACAAGGTCCAGCTCTGTGTAATTGCCAACTGGCACTCAAATCAAGCAGCTGGCAGCAAATAGTCTTTGGTGTCTTGGGAACCCACTATACTGCATTAACCCGAGGCCAGGGGCCCTCCTTATCAGATCTTCATTCAATACGGCAGAAAAATTGTATTCGTGTTCTTCTGTTCTCGTCTAGACAGCGATGGTCAACGTAGAATTGTGGCCTTCGCCGGAACGACGGAACCCTGGCACTTTTGATCACGACAGCTGTTTGCTAGGCTTTAGATCCCAGTCAATTAGGTTATAAAATGCGACTTGATATGTGACGTTTCTTATCGAACCAATGATAGAGTGCACTAGCTTCTTATCTCTCTCAACTTTAGGGTTCTCTATGACAGGGCTAACTTGTCTTTAATCATTCATAGTTATTAGATTGACAGGATTTTCTATATAAAACTCAACTTGACTCTAATCATTATAGATGTTCGATATTTCCGGCGTCTGTCTTTTCAAAAATTGTGCTAGTTTGTACAAACTTGTTGTACGCTACTTCTGCCCTGGTTCATCATTTCACTGCTTAGTCTTAATTTGGGTCAATTGATTGCTTGCATCATCGCTTTGACATAATCTCATCGAAATCCGACAACGACCTGGTCACATATACATACAATCACACTCTACATTCCGGGAAAGATATTTTTCTCAATTTGCCCGCTCGTGTATACCTAAATTGAAGACTTTGTCTATCATTTTGGTGTTCGGTAATCACCAATCCAAATCGCTGCTTCGTTGTACCAGTTGAGCCCCTTCTCGACAGTCTCATACGATATTCATGATGTTGGACTCATTTGAGGTTATATCCACCGCTGGTGTCGTAATCTGGCAAAAATCATTTACCAAGATCAGCCCATCCATCGTCAACAATTTCATCACTGATGTTTTCATCGAAGACAAGGTCTCTGGCGCCAAGGTCGATACCGGCTCAGCAAAGACCAATTACCTTTACAAGAATGACCATCACATCGTTAAATGGTCCTTGGTGAAAGAATTGGGCGTCATCTTTGTTGTAGGTTTCTGATTTCTACCAACCCACCAGCTACACCTACACCTACGAGAACCCATGTTAACTTATTGCTCCAGGCTGTGTACAGAAGTGCACTCCATCTTCCTTGGGTGGATGAATTAGTAGATAATATGAGCACAATCTTCGTCAGTCTCTACGAAGACAATCTCAAGCGTCCACATACAACCATCGTTAGATGTCCAAACTTTGACAAATATTTTGATCAGCAACTAGCAGAACTTGAGCATGTCATCAACCCAAAATCCAGTGTTAAAAGCAAAGCTATTGCTCCAGATGAGACTTCAGCCGATGAATCTGCTCTCTCTCGACCCGTAACTCCTCTTACAACCAATACTACAACTACCTCTACTGCTTTGGTTGGACCTGGGGGCAAGCTGTCTCGTCGACAGCGCAAGGCTCAGAATCAAGGTGCGGCCTCTGGAAACGAATCTTCAGCATCAACTCGCAAGAACAAGGCCAATTCCAAGCCTACCAAGAAGGGCCGTAAGTGGGATGCTGACGGCATAGCCACTGAAGAAGATGATGATGTCCAGCTTGATTACTCAGTTGATACTGGTGAAGTGAGAGGTCCCTCGGCCAATCTAGAGAATCCTGATGCATCAACCTGGGGAACGACCACTGATAAAGGCCAGTTCGTGCTTCGTGATCTTGGTGATGAGGTTCACGACATCCTTTCAAGTGCACAGAAGAACAAGAATATGGAAGCTCGAGCTGCTTCCCAGCCCTCTAGTTTAGTGGCTACTAGTTTCTCGGCCATCAGCGGAATGTTCCGTAATGTCGTTGGCGGTAAGACTTTGACCAAGCAGGATCTTGAAAAGGCGATGAAGGGCATGGAGGAGCATCTGCTCAAGAAGAATGTTGCTCGGGAAGCTGCTATTCGTTTGTGCCAAGGGGTCGAAGAGGAACTTCTTGGGGTCAAGACTGGCAGCTGGGAAAGCATCCAGTCTTGCATCAAGTCTTCTATGGAAGCTTCCTTGACCAAGATGCTTACTCCTACTTCTTCCCTTGACCTCCTTCGTGAGATCAATGGCATCACATCTCCCCCGGTGACTTCTCTCCGCAAGGCTCGTCCTTACGTTATCTCAATTGTCGGTGTCAATGGTGTTGGCAAGTCCACGAACCTCTCCAAGATCTGCTTCTTCCTGTTGCAAAATAAGTACAAGGTATTAATTGCTGCAGGCGATACTTTCCGTTCCGGTGCTGTCGAGCAATTAGCTGTTCACGTGCAGAACCTAAAAGAGCTTACTGCCCGTGAGGGTAGTGCTGACGTTGAGCTGTACCAAAAAGGATATGGAAAGGACGCCGCAACTGTTGCCAAGGATGCCGTTGCCTTTGCTGCCCAAGAGGGTTTTGATGTTGTCCTTATCGATACTGCGGGTCGTCGGCATAACGATCAACGTCTGATGTCTTCGCTAGCGAAATTTGCCAAGTTCGCCAATCCCGACAAGATTCTGATGGTTGGTGAAGCCTTGGTCGGCACTGACTCTGTGGCCCAGGCCCGGAACTTCAATGCTGCCTTTGGTCAATCCAGAACTCTTGATGGGTTCATCATTTCCAAGTGTGACACTGTTGGCGATATGGTTGGAACGCTAGTTAGTCTGGTCCACGCCACTAATGTTCCGGTTCTGTTTGTTGGTGTTGGCCAGCAATACTCGGACCTGAGAAACTTTTCGGTGACGTGGGCAGTTGAGAAGTTGTTGGCTAACTAAAATATTAAGTGATACCCATTGTCTTTGGTCAGTTTGATTTTAGTTTTGTGGTTATTTGCGACGGCGGTTTTCTTCTGTGTCATTATCTCTACTTATTTGTAATGTAATTTGCGAGGCTCATGATGTCAAATATACCTATCATTCTCTATAAAGTTATTTAGATAAAAGTGAAGGATCATCATACTGGGACAGCCTAAGAGTTCACGTTAGTTTCGAGTTAACCCTGTATCACCGACTTTACAACTTACTCAACAAGGTTTCCATCGGGATCTCTGACATAGATACTGTTGATACGTCCTCTGGCTCCAGTCATCTGAACTATGCCCTGTTCTATGGGAACCCCATTCTCTTGCAACCAGCTCTTCACCCCCTCAAGACCCTTCTCTCCAGTCTCAATCTCAAAACAGATATCCGCAGTGCCAGGCCCAGGTGTCTTGGCTTTCGGCTCAAACTCCTTCCCAGCTTCGTGCAGGTTGATTTTTTGAGAGCCGTATAACAAAGCATGCCTGGGTGATGTTCCCGGAGATGCGGTCAACGGGACGAACGTGATAGCTTTCATGCCTAGGTACCGCTGATACCAGTTGATCGTAGTGGGGATATGTTTGACGGTTAGGACCAGATGGTCCAGGACTTTGACTCTGACGGGTGTCATGTTTAAAGTTTATTATATGTTGCGTTGATTACAATGAATGAGGTATTTTTATTTTGTTTATAAAAAATAC
The DNA here is from genome assembly GCA_017139545.1 of Ambrosiella cleistominuta. NCBI lineage: Eukaryota > Fungi > Ascomycota > Sordariomycetes > Microascales > Ceratocystidaceae > Ambrosiella > Ambrosiella cleistominuta. The sequence goes on along the minus strand of JABFIG010000023.1, from coordinate 49,228 downwards.
GAAACGGACATAGCCTACTTATACAGAGTAAGCAAAAGTGGGGTCTGGGGCAGACAGATCAGGAAGTTTCCGTCAGGGCTCTCCAACTGTGTCATCGGCCGGTACATCACGTGATTGATGATATATAATCAATATTTCTGTCTATTAGGTGGGTTACATGGAAATCTATGCTCTAAGTTGAAGCAAAATCTATCATTGGATTTCAACTTCTCATATCGCCGGCAGGAAAACTAGCTGAAGTATCAAATGCGAAATTTTTTTGATCACAATTAATTCTTTGTCGGATTGCTAAATTTCTCAGCAATTTCTTCTTCAGTGAAACGTAGGCAGCATCTCTTTAACAGAGCTTTGCGTTCATCTATGGTCATGTGAATCTGGTCGCCGATCGGGATCATACATTTGACCAATGTGTCATAGTCCTTCATCATCAAACGGACCGTAATCATAAGGTAGTCGATATTGTGAAAGACTAAGGCGTGTTGCAAGGAATAGGTTTCCTTAGCTTTGAGGAAGGAGACGGGATGTTCACGCCAATGGCGAAGGGGATTTAAGTGATGAGACGTATGGTATCCATCGTTGAAGCAGTGGCGATTACTCTGTGATTATGTCAGTAAGATTGCTATGTGTCCATGAGGGACAACGAAACATACAGGGACATCAATAAGAGTGATACTAGATCTAAAATCTGAGTCGGGCTCATCGTGATCAATGAAAGCATGTTGACCCCAGTTGCCAACCATCAGCCCAAGACGCATGAGTAACAAAGGCAACAAGAAGACGAAGGTCGTTGCGCTGGGGTTGATCATGTACATGAAAGCGTAGAAAACATAAGAGCCCAGCTCCCAGAAGGTCGTCTTGAAAGCCAACATATACCGGCCCTTTTTGACAAAATACAGCGGCAGATCCGCCCAAACAAGGAAAAAAAAACGGCCAACGTAGTGCAGAAACTCCCATAACTCATCACGCTGGTAACGCAATGTCGATGACAGATCATACGGACCGTTACCTTCGACGTGGTGATGCTTGACATGGTGGTAGTAGTACGAATTCCAGGTGTGGCCCATCAGCGGGTTAGTGATGTACGGGAACAGGCCGTCGAATATGGCGAGACGGCGATGTAAGATGCCGCGCATGTGGATGTGCTGATGCATCATCAAGGTGTATGATCCCACATAGCTGAACTGCATCAAGAAATGAAGAACACCGTGCCAGGTCCTGAAGTTGTAGTAAAGGTATATCGCACTGGGCACTGACGTGGTGAAATACAGCAGCAAGTGGGTGAACATAACAGCGTCAGTCGGCATCCGGACGGCACATTGCGCCAGGCGGATGTATGGACGGAGAACCCATTCATCCAGGAAGCGGGGGGTCTTAATCTGATCGATGTCAACGCTGTTGAACACAGTAGGTTCAAAGCGCGGATCAGTAGGATCGTTGAGAGCAGAGAGATACTCGATTAACTCTTGGTCACGATCTAAAAAGTTTCGGTAAAAGAGGTTAGAAAGTGTTGTCAATTAATGCGAGTCACATCCGAGTAGGACCCGAAGATCATGAGATCGAAACCGAAACTGTCCAGGGTAGCAGTATAGTGACGTTTAGCACAGATGCAATTACCAAATCAATTGAATCAAAAGATTGACTGCCGGTTGAAGTGGGACTACATTTCGGATGTAGAGATTTCTAAACACGGAAGTAGAGTCTGGGATTCCGCTTCCCACTGTCAAAACTTGGCTTGTTATTGATTGGTGGCGTTTATAGTGCGCTTGGTACAAGCGGTCATCATATAAGTTGGCTAGCCGTGGCAGCAAGATGGAGGGTGGGAATGCAGATGCGGCTTCATGGCAAATTTTCCTTATCGAAATCCAGATCTTGTCATCTCATACGTAATATGGAATTTCGAGCAAAGGCAAAACCACTATCTTGGCAGTGCTGACAACAATTGAATATAGCTCTGATAATAAAGGAAATCTCTACACTTACCCAGAGCTGATTTGCGAATCTTGCGGAATTTGGGAGGGTCGGATTTTTCAATCAGACAAAATTCATCCTCCTTTATCTCGTCCTGAGAAGTACACTTCTCATTGTCGGATACATCACTACCCGAAGAAACCGCTCTGGTAGCCTCGGCAATGTCTTGTTCAAGATTCCTGAGCAGCAGGCGATCAGGCTTGGTCAGCTCGCGGTCGTAGACGACAGCAACCATTGCAACAGCACCTCCTGTTACTCCTTTTGGCAAAAATGGAAGCAAGGTAAGACTTCAATAGTCAAGAGGGATTTTGCCGTGTCTGGATACTCCACAACATAAGCTAGACAACTTCTTTATTCAATCGTCAATCGAAATCTGTATATGTGAGAAGTTAATATTCTCTTTGTTGACTTTCTTTTTTTGTAGGGATTGGATTTGGATTTGGGGCTAATTGGCAGGAAGAAAAGTAATGCTCAACACCAGTGGCAGATTTTGGCTGTAAAGGGGGTCTCCCGAACACCGACGATGAGGGGTGAGATGGATCAGATAACAGTCTCCTTAAACCCAAGAATATATCTGGAATACCGCATACAGAATATAACTAGGTGGAGAATGATTTTTGTTTGTCAGCCTGGTACTCTACTCCAGCCAGTTGAAAAGTAAAAGTCAACAAGCAATTATCATAGAGGCACGTCAGTTAATCAAGTAAAATATGTGGCACCCACGCAAACGCCGAACAGGGACGCCAACAACTACATTCCCACCGACGATGACCGACATGGACCTTGCCAAATGTTCACCTCCTATCCTCCAGTCGCATCGCATAGTCTCTCACGTGAGATGTATGATAACTCATGGGAATCTTTGTACCCACTCATCCCCTTTAAGCCCTTTGCCACATAAGATACACCGGGAATGAAGCCTTCGCAACATCTCCAATGTACGTGGCCTAGCTCAACCCTGTCATAGGACAAGCTACTTATATAATTGTATGGGCCAAAAAAAATTATGCGGCTAGGGAATAAGCATTTTGTGTGCTTGGCGTTGGCGGATGGCGGCTTTGATTTCTTTTCCAATCTGTACGTTTAGACTATAGTCGATGCTCCACGTCAGTAAATTCACTTGCTTACTTAGTGTATAGTACCATAACGATTGATTTAGTATTGATTGTAGCTCCATGTTCACAGCCCAAGGCAATGCGCAACAGCCACGCTAGTATTGATGATCACCTGAAGTTTGAGAATCACAACGGCCATCTTCTCATAATAGAAGCGAGTTGACATACTGTATATCCACCATATCTATACATCTTGGAATTTGATCTTGATTGCGTAAATAGTTAATGACATAAATGTTGAGTTCAACAAAACAGTACCTGAAAATTTGAATATAAAACTGTAGGGTTAATAAACTACTAGGGTTAATTTAGAATAGTGTTAGCTGAGTCAGCAAATTGGTCCTGATCGAGCAATCCTTACTATCCACCTCACCTTATACAATGACCAGTGGGTCAAGAATGAGAATATTGATTTGAATTTGTTTGAGAGGCTCACCTACAGCATATGGGTAACCCAAATGACGCAGAAGGTTTTTTTCAATCTACTTGAATGAGCACTTGGATGAGTACCGTGGATATCTGCTTGATCACTAATATTAAATCAGGAAATATGAAGTCTTATGATGCTGATTTGAAAAGGAATGTTATGTCCATGAAATTATATTCGAGAGTGAAATCTAACTCAATCTGCAAGATCACTTAAACTACTCTGATAGTCCTAACAAATGCCATGTTTTCAATAATCCTTCATCACTCTTGACACCAACTGAGGTAATAACCTCTTTTATTGACGAAAATCTCCGTAAAACATTGACCCGAACAACAAACAGCCGCTAAAGGCTAACTGATATCATACCGTAGTAAATAACCCAAACGCCGAAACAAGAAAACAAGCCTATCAAAATGATCCCAAATATCAAAAATTCCCAACTTTCGAGATGAAAAAAATGGTACTGTCATAAATATGGTAGTGGTGAGAATTGTGACTGGCGAATCAGCGCCCACTGAATTGTGCTGATGCCTTCCTAAAAGGACATCGCACCAATCATTGGCTGATATGCAGGTCACCTGCATGAAAAACGCCAAACAGACAACAATATTGACACGCCAAACTGATGTCCAGGCAAGCAAGTATTGGATGATAATCCAGAACTTGATCGATGCCCAAAATTCGTCGTCCTCATTACCAAGTCTCAGCAATGTACTGGCCAGCCTCCGCCCGGAGCTTCCAGAATTCTTGAGCCTGTGCCTTGTTAAGATTGGCCTTCTTCATTGCGATCTCGACAAGAGCTTCTTCGACACCCTCACCCATACCGCGAGAGCTACCGCAGACGAAAATGCGACCATCAACGGAATTGATGATGTACCAGACGAGGTCGGCTTGAGCCCGGACCTCCTCTTGAACGTAACGACCGGTGCCTCGTCTAGACTCAATAACACGCTTGACCTCATCCTCGTGCACACCCCACTCACCATTGTAGATCTCATCAACAAGCGAATCACGAATTCCTTGAAGAACCCACACCTTGTTCGCACAGTTAGCAGTCTTGAGGCGGCGCTGGACGAAACCACGGAACGGCGCGATACCAACTCCTGCACCAATCAGAAGCATGGGCCCGTCAGAAACGAACTTCTTGGCCAGAGGGTTTTGCATCAGTCCCTTGAACATGGGGATGTACATGACGGGGTCGGGGTTATCAGCCTCAACCTGTCCGATGTACTTGCGAGCTTGACGCTCGAAGAATCCAGAGCCAACGCCGGTGCGGGTATCACGCTTCCAATCATGAGCCTCATGAATGGTAACAGCAATCTCGATCAAACGACGAGTTTGATTGCCGTCCTTAGTTTTGACGAAAGACTCATGAGGATCATTCGATAGCGAGTAGAATCGGGGCATCAAAGGTTGAAGGACGGACAACAGCTTGTCGAGGGGGACGTGTGATGAGGGGAACGCCTCGAGGACTTGTGAAAGGGTAACGTGGGGACCAGTGCGGAAGTTGCAGAAGACGCCCTGGCCCTCGTTAGAACAGAGATACTCAAGCAGCTTCTTCTCCGATGGATTATCAACATACTCAGCCATCAGACGGAGAAGAGGCTTTGTGGGAGGATTAGACTGGATGTCACAACACCAAGTCAATAAGTCACGACGAGTGGTGACAAGCTCGCGGGGCTTTTCATCACCCCAGACAGTGGGCCAGCGACCACTTGTAGTCTTCAGAAGCACAGGCTTCTCGCGAAGAGCCCGGGGGATATATAGAAGGTCCATCAATTCATCGACAACTTGCGAATCGTTGGGAGCCATGACACCGATAGCACCACCGACACGGAAGTCAACCCCATCCTCACTAGGGTAGTCAGTGACATCAATGTCGAAATGGTACGTTCTCTTCTCAGCACCGGGCTTCGTCAGTTCACGGGCGGTATGTAGTCGGGCGGGGAAGACATGGTAGGGGGGGTGGGGCTGAACGAAACGTGGGGGTTGGATAGTGGTATCCAAATTGTCGAGAGAAAGAGGAGTGGATTCTGATGTGGAAGGAGAGATGGAGATAGCGGTCTCAGAAACGGGTTTGGTGATCTCGGTAATGGCGGTGGAAGGTTCGGCAGCAGCGTCAATGCTGTTGATGGCAGCAATCATTTCGGCAGGGGTGTCGAGAGGACCAACGAGGGATTCACCAGTGGCGTCTGCTGGTACGACCTCGGCAGGAATTACAGCTATGGTTGAGGCCAAGGGTTGAGACGATTGGAAAGACTGAGAAGGCGTGGAGACCTTGATGCCGGCTTCCGAAGGCTCCAGACGGGAGATTGAAGAATTGTTTTTGGGGAGAGGCAGAAGAAAAGTAGTTTGTGCTGGCAAGTCACCCAGACCGGTCAGGTGAGTTGGGATGTCATCGATTTTAAGACCCAAGGAACGGTAAGCATCGTTGTCCGGGACCTCAACGTACTCGCATTCTGACTTTGGACTCCGAGAAGTGATTCTAGCACCACAGCAACTGCCACCACAGCACTTGGAAACAAGCTGGGCAGTAGTTTGACCAGTGATGAACTCAACATCGGCATCACTGCGGGAGATAAGACGAGTGGAGGGTTTGGGAGCCTTTGGGTTCTCCTCTTCAACTTCGGACTCATCCGAATAAGTGAGTGAAGGGGCAGAGGACTCCGTAGGCTCCTGGGAGCCACAGCAGTTTTGGGCCTTGGTGGCCAGAGGGGCCTCGGAACCAATGACAGCAGACATTTCGAATTCGTATGGATATGGAGGTCTTTTGTGAGAAAAAAAAGGTTGTTGTCTAATTATTATGAATTGGTCTGAAGGTAGGTAGAGTTACGAACGCTCAGGACGAAGATGTCGTGGTGGATGATAGCCGGGGTATCAAAAAATCAGAAGCAAGCGCTAGATGGACAATGTTATGGAAAAGGTAAGAAAACTTTTGAACCTAGAAACCAATTGAATGATGCTGGACAAGACAGACAAGACGAGACCGAGTGATCGTAGAGGTAGAACGCCAGGCCGAAGATGCAGATTTCGAGTGACCCGTCAAAGGGTATGAGGGGCGATGAGAGTATTTAAAAGGGCCCTGTAGTCGTTGTGTTGCGGGACGTTTGAAAAGAGATAATATCTTAATGACCGTCGCGATGGCAAAGCGTTTGAGGAGGATTGACTAGTTCCAAATTGGGTATGGGGGGGGTGCCAATATTTCTATAGGGGATGAGGGGTGGCTTTTAGCTTTAGAATAGGTGGAACTTGGCTTGAACCGAATTATCAAGGTGGGTCAGATCCAACGAAGCTGGTTTGACGAATGTTGGGCAAACAAAAGATCGAAGATCCCGGCGATGATTAGGGACTCAAGAAGCCTTGGTGATGTTCTGTTTATCAGATATTTTGACGGTAAAGTAGAGATCAGAATTTTACCTGTGTTTTTTGTGCGGTAGGAATGCAAGACCGCTACAAAAAGCAATTGTCGTTGGAAGTCAGTGATAATAACATACACAAGCTGCAAATTTTTGAGTTAATTGATGGAAATGATGTAAACATATGATTGCTGTTTTTGGACCTTGCTTGCATTCACAACGGAAAGCGCGCACATTTTGTGAAAAGGAATATCACAAATTTCGTCTCCTTATCAATCAGGATGTCTCATTCCCATTGACCAAAACGTCATTGTCTGTTTCCATTGTGATTATCAATACAAAGCAGGTGAAACCTCGCGTTCGCATTCGAGTTTATTCAGTATAGTACCGGCATAGTTGTATGTGTTCAAAACCGTCCATGCGACAGGATTTTATCTGATTTTCTGGTTGGGGACTCTGAAAATCATTAACACTTAGTATAGATTAGTTGAAATAGCCGGGATAGGCTGGAATTTATCAGTCCAGATGTTGTCTGTTGGATTAAATGAGGACTAATGGCCTTCAATCCCCATTATTGATGCTGACATGACATGATGTTCTCAAATCATGATGGATAAATACGGACACAAGGTTAAGATATCTCCAATAAATTTAGTAATGTTATAGAGACAGGACTGTATTTGACTTTCCTAAGTCGGTGAGGTCAAACAAACACATTAATGCCATCATTTCTCAATTCACCATGTTTAGAAACAATATCGAACTGTCCGCTCATCACAATGAGACAACCCTTTGTATATATATGCCTATGTATCATTATAATCGGAAAACTATAAGCTCAGCTCCTTAGTCCATGTATCTGAGAAGTGGTGTCTGATATTTCAGACATAAAAGTCGTCGAAAACCTCTGTATATATTTACAGCAACAAAAACGCATGAAATAAACCTTGCTTCCATATCACAGATGACGACGCTGATTAGACATGCCTGGATTATGGTGACGATTGCCATCTCACCCCGTATGCCTCATGTCTCGAGAATGTTTATGGATACCCAGAAATTCGAATGGACTTGCGCGGCTAAAAGCTTGGGCTTTTGGGCGCAGGATGTAACTTGGCTTATTTGCAAAGGCTCATTCAAAATTTCCATTTGTTGTAACATCTATATGTAAATTACAGAATTTCACTAGAATCAATTAATCATAAATCGTGGCCTCCGACAAGGCTGGTGCTTTTATTGGTTATAACGGGTGTCAATCTGAGCTAGTGTCTTCGCTGTGAGCGACGGATTCAACAAGTAAGAAATCTTCCTGATGGCGACATTTTCCGTGAGAATTTAGCGAATATTGTTGTTGAGCTTCTGGTGGCGATCCCAGAAAGAAAGAATTTTGTTGGATGCTTAGATGCATTGTTGATTTATTACAGTTGTTGCGTTATCAGATGAATTACTAATTGATATACTGAAAAAGTCGATCTGTGACACAGCTCATGGTACATGTCTTACCACACTAGATATGCGATCTGAATAGTGGCTTCAACCTGGAAACTGCTATATTTTGTGATTTATTTCTCATCGAAATTCAGTTCCATTCATCCGCCCCTCAGCCGGAAATCCGTCGGCGAGGTTTAGGCACAAGAGATGAAAGTGCAGTTGATATCGAAAGAAACAAATGAACTTGTAGAATGTAGAGTCGGCTTCCCAATTGAGAGTGCGATTGAGGGTAGTGTGGCTAGACCAAGTACATACTTACAAGTAGTGTCACCAGGGGGCATAACCGGGAACATATTCCGTGTGTGTTTACCGTATTTGGAGTAGAATTTAAAGCCGAGTGGCCAAATATGCGACTGCGGGCGGGCAGTTTAACCTCGGCCCTCATTTGGTGCTGACCCACGGTAGGATACAGGGAACGGTTGAGTGCTGTGGAGTCTTTGTTTCTTCATTGAGCTTCATTGGTATACAGTGAGTCAGTCGATCATAGGGAGATCAAGCAAGCAAAGGCTACATGAATTTAATAATTAAACAGAAATCATGATGTTGAAATGGTGTGGATATGATTGCTGCATTACGACTTTACTGCAGGACCTTGTGGTTCCATGCTAGTCGTTGCAAAAAAATCTGTATATTGCAATATTCGCATATATATATCTAAAATCAAACCCGCGCCTATGCTGCGTGTATCTTGTAATTAAGTGCTTGCTGAAGACTGTTCCTGTAACTGCCCATTCTCCCTATCTTCTGCATAAAAGCAAGCCGAACACGAGCCCCTCTACCACATTCCGCAACTCCGATCTTGCAACTCAGTCAAGCTCAAGCCGACAGATCAGAAATCTTAGACATTATTTTCTTCGCTCTATAATTGAGTAGTGTCTCATAGGAATTATAGTGTCACTTATGTGGCAATACCTCACCCATATTTTGCATGAAGTTCGCGGTTAGCTGACTACGATATCTGCTCTATGCAGAAAAAAATTGTGATGTCATCTTTCATTGAATCGTGTAAGTCAGGCTTACACCAAAGAGGAAACCAAGTTCCCATCCTGGACTTGAAGAACAGCCCCAAGTTATGTCGTGAAATCGGTACCTGTTATCAGATTGCATGGGCTCTTTGGAATTGCCCTTGCATCAGGGGTGTCTACACTGTTGAGATCAGGCACCGAAGCCAATGTTTGTACGGAATCCAAGTGAATGTTCTTTTCATTAACACCGAATCGCTGCATTGCATTAAAGGGGCATTGGCCGGAGATTGTAGGGATTGTATGATGAGACGGATTGAATACAATGTATGAAGACAGCATTTTTGATGATGTTGATCTTGGTGGTGATCTTATCAATCTGATTATCTTTGATTATCTATATTGTGATCAGATAAGCCGCTCAGCGAGGAAAGTAACAATCCTCAGCTTTCATCACAACATAGCTACTGAGATGTTCGAGAATATTCAGTAAAGGATTCACTCGTTCGGTACTTCATGCCCAGAATTATAGCACTCTCTAAATCTTGAACCCCACCTCCTCTCTCTAGCGTAGTGCATGTCATTGAGCCGCCAAGATGCCCTGGATTCAACCGAGACTAGGGTGTGCCCAACCACATTTATTCGATCTGATAACGAGTTCCTTCACTAACTGCGCCCACTTGTTCCACGAATTTCCGTCGGATATCAACATTTGTGTTTTGACGCCCAACTGACAAATGAGATTCGCTGCATTCAGAACACTGCAATTTCCCATTCAATGTCATCTCGTCGTGTGATCCCTGGCTTGATATATAATTGGTAACGATGTGCTATATGTATATGAGTGCTGTGTATCGGTAATGGCTGTTGAGACTGATGTGAATTTGCAGCCAATTTATACGTACCGGGGTACTCTTGAGTCAATGGTACTCCTTTATAGGGTTCTATCCTATATTGGCTAGAATATTCCCTCCCGAGTTTCCAATGAAACTGTATAAATGCATATACTTCCGTAGGCTGACTAAAGCGACACCCAATTGTGCCATCTAAGTTCGAGGGATCTACGTTTTCATATAGTTGCATGAAAATGTGATGGATCTTTGTCTTCAACATATAGGGCCGCGCGTCACTTCGGGGACTCATCAGCCTGATGGGCTGTTGAATTCAGAAGATTTCCTTCGCATTTTACCATGATATTGTTGTATAAGAAACCGAATATCTGTTTCCACTTCTTCTAATTACAAATATAGGATCTAGCCTTTGAAGGTGAGGGCACTCGTGGAAGTGGTCCGCCATGGCCCATGATGTTCTGAGCATTCCTGAGGGAAAGAGTATATGTGGGGTTGAATTTCCATACCTTTGTTATAAGGCCTATGGATGATAAAACAGTCTTTATTCTTGTTGTTGGGATCATGACCTAAATGCTATTCATGGGTTAGGGTTGAGATGAGTGTCTTTGATCGGAGGAATGAGACGGTGATGTCCAGTGGAGATATTTGACGAGGTGATATTATCGGAATAGAGTATTAGATAAGAGGATTGGAAAGTAGACTAGAAAAAGTGATTTGATGACTTGGTTGAGAAGTGGGAATTATGAGAGATCTCCAGAAAAAAAATAGTTATGTAAAGAGGTTACTTTCAACAGTTACGTTGTTTAGAAGTGAAGTAGACAACTTTTCTCATTGTGGATGAGGATATAATTTAACCGGAAATATGCATCTCTAACTTTTGATAATCATTTGAGTATTTATCTTATCATGATTAGTCAGATGAATTGGGCTGCAATAGAGTATACCAAGATTTACCAGATATCTTAGGTGTCAATATCTCAAAAATGGACATATAACTGAATAAAACCCCTTTTTAATCAACTCTTGCTTAGTTTGAGATCACATGATGATGTGCCCAATGTGTATAGAGCAGACAAATCATATTCCATACCCTTTCAACAGCTAGATCCAATCACAATAATCAGGTTCTTCCAATGCCTAAATAAAAGTTCAACACCACCCTTGAATGCCATTGGCATTCTGAACATCGTTTCTTTCGCGTAGTCCATTTAGATGGCATAGCACCATACTGATCTTGATTGCCGAAGAAATGCTGGGGATGGTATAGTTCAGGCTGAATGAGATCACTATATGATCTGGAATTAGATCGACAGAGAGTTCAAATTATATGGAGTTGCTGTGGGGCGGATAGTTTCATCGGCCGGGGGTATTCATTCATAAAGGACTACTCCACTATGAAGCTTGGGACTAGTGCGTATAGTGACTGTTGATAGTAACCGAGAACTTGGGTGCGGAGAGTAGTATTGCCATGCTCTATGTCGTCTATAGAGCCCGCATAAAGTGACTAGATTATTGAACTTCCGCCACTCTCTTGCGTCGTCAAATCAAGGTGGTAAAAGTCAACCGTTGCTCCAGCTACTGTTACGGGGCCTGTCAGGACTATAGAATCTATAATCACAGTAAACTAGTAAATCCCCGGCTTGTGATCCATCAAACTATTAACAGAGTTAGTCTCGCGATCCACTTGGTAATTACAGTTTGTCGTAAGGAAAAGAAACCCATGTGCTCAATAAAACTTTTACTCAGTAATGACAACATCTGAATTTTCCTATTTTTAAAGTGAACAACTGAGCCAATTATTCACCTAACTCCATACTTACATTAAGTTGTCCCAGAATTTTCTCAGAATAAAACTTGGTATTGCCTCTGGTAAAGGCGCTTCAGGTGCTTGACTATTTACCGTAACTCGACGTTATTCTAGGAACGTTTATTAAACCCCTCAGCCTAAACACATATATATATCCTGAAATAACTGGTCTTGGTTGGTTTTTTGAAGTATATCAAAAATTAGTGAGAGCGACTCATGTCCTGTAAGTCTTGGGTGAGAAACTTTGCATTTCATCGTAGCCTCGACTGATGATGCGAGCATAACCGTGATTTTCGGCGGTTGGAACTCGTAAATTATTATGCACTGGTATTGTTACCAACCAAGAGAAATAGCAATAGGATTCTTTGATGGAGAATTTATCATAAGAGAAGACTTTTGCATTCATGAGTCTCTAAATGACAGTAGAATCCGTATTATGTGTGGTTAGAGATATTGTCCAGAACACGTAGAGACCACAAGATAGGGAATGTGCCAATTTTAAAGCAAGATAGTTGTCAACATTGTTGATACGATATGTCACTAAAAGGGTTTACTATTTATTGACCATTAATTACTTTGCAAATTGTTAAGTTATGTGCAGGATATGGCGTAAATACAACTGTCTTTTAGAGGGATTACAGTTTGTGCTCTACCTTTGTCAATCAAAATTTCACTAGATGGGAATCACAAAAGTCACAAGATGGAATTTGATGAGATGAAACCAAACTCCCTAGATAAACTTCGATAATTTCAATATAGATATCCTCTCAGTCCATGTCATGTTCCACTCACAGTTTACATTTACTTAAAAATTCATGAAAACTCCGTGCATTGAGGCATGAATCTGGGTCTGTTGACCTTTAGTCCGAAATAGTGCTCTCAGAAAACTCAACATTCTACAAAACTGTTTTTTTCATTAACCTAAAATTATGTTCAGTCAATAAACAGAGAAATATGATATGTTGTCATAGCTTCAATAGTCCTAGAAGTAGATGACTGTACATGATCTACTTTTACAAGCAAGACATCAGCATTCAGAAACGTGGCGCAGTGGAAGCGCGCCGGGCTCATAACCCGGAGGTCCCTCGATCGAGATGAGGCGTTACTATAAGATTTCTTTTTCTTTTTTTCTGTCTGTTTATCCAACCCTAAACTTGTCATTCTGCATTTTGTGGGGGCTAGACTACACCATGATTATGACAACATGATGATGTTGTACAAGCCAAATCCCTTAATCTATACAATAATTGCACGATAATTGCACTCAACAGCATATGAGAGTATAGGGGCTGAGATGATAATTGGGATGATGTAGGGATTAACAATAATAATTATCCGCCACGTCACTTGTAACCACAAAAACCCATCAGGGCCAGACCGTTTGAATGACTCACCTCACTATATAGAACGTGATTCGGCAGCCGCTAGATGGTAACACAGAATTTGACAGACGACATACAAAATGCACAGAACTCATTACAGAATAGACGTCTATGAAACAATTTCCGCTATCATCCAGGATGTTAAGCCCTGAGTTTGATCTGAGTACAGACGATGGTTAAATTGATAATCCCCAACAAAATAGAGTACTTTGTTAATTTACACATAACATGTATGCAGTTAAGGAAGCCACTAATCACACGGCATATAGAATCTCATGCATACATAATCTGCGGTTGAGCACATGCATATTGTGATCTGGACATGAACGCTATACGAGTATTACGGTCACTTATTGACAACAAAGGAGCCAATTCATCCTGACGAACATCCGTGCATGCATAAACAATAGCAAACGACACCCGTCGCACCAATGACTACGCTTTCCCCTTCACCACTTCATATGCCCCAAGACCCTGCCTGATCCTACATTTCTCTTGTAGAACCCCGCAACCGGCCCGCAACCACCAGGTTAGCCCGCTTATCATCCAGTATATAGCTTTCTTAACGCATCATTTCATCTTTCCCGTTGCGATGCCGCGATACGACCGAACAGGTCAGCGAATACCGACCACTAGAAGCCATCAGTGGTCATGTATGTGGTCAGATGCATGGAGGCGAGCTGTAGGCTTGGTGCAACCGGATGCAATTGTTGGTGGGGAAACCGTCTATATAGGAGAGCGGGAGAGCCGGTTATGGGAATCTACGGCGGATAGCGCGCTCACGGCCGGGTTATTGCGGGAGAGCGGGGATTATACAAAACCGAGTTTCAAGCAAGGGAACCGCTAACCATCAGCACAGAATCCTTTGATAACATTGGCCTGATATTCGGAAATGAAGATGGTTATGTCGTGCAAGATTATTGAGGTAAATCTGGACATCACGACATCAAGCACACATCACACTGGTCCTTTGAGACACAGACATGTGTTGGCATCCACATTCTGCACAACACACAACAGCCAATCAACCCGCTTAGTAAGCACATACTCCATATGTAACTTTCACCTCAGCCCATCTAGATCTAGTTTAATAACCCATAATGAACTCACTGACCGATAATACAAACCACATCCGATATCACCCTTCAATATGCCTACCCCACCCACCACCACCTACCCCATGCCTTGAGACCGAACTCCACAAAAGAAAAAAAAGATAAAAAAAGTCATCATCCTTGGAGCCAATCACGCCCCTCGCTACCCCTCCCTCAACGAGTGACCATCCAGGAAACCAACTTCGCTCTCCGCGACTGCAACCTTGGTGAAATAGAAAGAAAGGAAGAGTGGATTGCGTTTATTTATAAATGTAGGATAGGACAGGGTGGAAGGAAGCCATGACTGCGGCCGAGACCCATCGAGGACTCGGAGGAGAAGAGCTGATAGGATTGGTTTGGGAAGAGTCGATTGGTTGCGTCGGGTGGATGACAGGGGGTGCGGGGGGACGAGTTTTTTTTTTGGCAAGCCGTGTGAATTATAGGGATGGGGCACTGGGTACATACATAGTTGGAGAGTGAGTTTTTGTGATTTTGTTATATTGTGATGGAAATTTCCTTTTGGGGTTGACGGGTTTTTGAAGATTGCGGGCCGGTAGTTTGGTTGCTTGTGGCCGGTTGGAAATGGGGCGTGTTGGACGGTGATCGCATGTATGGGAGTTTTGACGAACTTGCAAGATTTCGCACATCGTGAATGACATGGCATGTTTGGCATTTTTCTTGTTCTGCCGCCGCCGCCAACTACCAGATTGAGGTGTATATTGAGGCCGGATCCCACCAAGCGCCGACCACAAGGGTAGCCTTTTTACTCGAATTCGTTCCACTATTAACACATTCAACAAAAATTACAACTACAAAGGGAATGAGGATATTACAAGGACTTTGCAGTTCAACAAGATCAAATGAAATTACAATTATTATCTGAACCCGTGGGTCTAGCTCTGGCCATCAAATCAAGGCTGACAGAAGCTGGCAGTGTTCTGGAAAGATTTACAACCCTTCGATGGCTATACCCAAGATGGTATTAGTGCTGTCTGTTGGGCTAGGGTCAAACATGTGACGTCATCTGGACAGGTGGACTTCTAAAAGGTTGTTTTTGTGACAGGTAGAAGCACAGGTTGAAGGCAAACAAATATATAACTATGCAATCGTTAAAAAGAAAATCTAAATGCTAATACTTCTATGTTTTAGTCTTCCTCCCCGGTATTATCTCCATCCAATAGGATTCCACCGCCCACAGAATCATTTTCTTGGGTCTGTACTGACTCGCTAGTCTTTTTCGAGACCCCGTCTTCATCTGGTCCCATCTCTCGTTCGTTCTGTTCCGACACGAAAGAAAAGTTCATGTATTCCATGTCTTCTGTATCATCATGGCCTTCGTTGGCAGTCACCGGGGGCGTCTCCGGAGCATATAGCTTGCCATCCCGTGCTATGCGTCTAGTCTCATCCGCATACCACTTTCTCGGGACTTTCCTTTCCCACACATTGCGAGGCATAGGTCGCAATTTCATCTTTCTCACCCGCCATCGGTAACAGTTCTCTAGCAGCAAAGCATGCATGACCGATGACCGCAACTGATACTCCAGCCATGACGTGACAATGTACCAGTTCCCAATAGATTGTCCTTCTCCTAGCTTGGTGGCAGGTGTGGTTTTTGGAGCATGAAATCCAACGAGTTCAGCATACTTTCCAAGCTTGAATTCATTCTCCCAGCGAAACTTAGGTGGTTGGCCCTCTTCCGCCCTAAGATCAGGCAAGAATCCATCCAGCGCTCTAAAGTTCCATTCACGAGATGCTAGGAATGGGAAAGACAAGTGTTGACAGGCCTCCTCGTCCGTTTGGGGTTCGAAAAGATCCAGCTCAGTTGTGGTCGCGATATTGTTGGTATTGCAACTCTGTTTCGATAGCCAATCTTTGATATGTGTATTGAATTTGTCGTACAAGCTGAACAGAATGTCCAAAGGCACGAATGTGAGATCTGGCATTTGCTCCTTCTCGATACACTCACTCAATTTGGAGATTACTGCATTACGTGAGGTATCGTACTCCTTAGTGAATATGTCCCGTTGAGCTGGATATGTCTCTAGCATCTCAGACTTAAATTCATCCAGTCGGTAGTACGGGTTGACCAGTCTCATGCGTTGTATCTCTCCGCGAATCTCCAGGACATTGTTGTCCAAATTGTGGAGTTCCTCGAAATTGGCATTGAAATCAGCGATGCAATCTTCAAGCTCGGTATAGGCGGTTGGCAAGCTTGTAGGTGCAAGATCTCCCGAAATGCCCATAAGCTCGTAAGGCACTTCTTCTTCTTCGGGGGTTGGCTCCGATTTCTCTGGTTCCGGTTTTTCATTGCCACCAATACCTGTCAGTAGATTGAAGAATCTATCCTCCATGTCAGCAACCTTCTCTTCTACATCATCTAGCTCTCGATCTCTTTCATCATATGACTCCTGTTCCCGTTGGAATTCAGTGCGAGCTGTCTGAAGATTGGTAAAGAGAAGCTCCATAGTTTCTGGTGTATTTTCCTTGTTGACGGCCGAATTACTGTCTGATATCATGAAGTAGTTGACCAACTTATACATGGCGTCATCTTCATTCTGTCTGAGCTCACGCAATCTGACTCGCTGCTTGGCCATCTTGCCTCGGAGATCATAAATTTCATGACGCTTCTTCTTTAGTGCCTTCCACATAGCTTGAACCTTTTCTGTGCTTTGTCCCACCATGGAACCAGTGGAAGATCTGGACAAAGTAGTAATATCATTATGAAGATCTTCCGGGGCAAGTATGCTTTGCATATTGGTTATCACCGCTGCCGTACGCTTGCGACCATTCTCTCTATGATTTGTCGTGCGGGGACCGACCGGCGGAAAATCGTACGTCTCCCCTCTGCGCAGCTCTTCTACTTCATCTTGATCGAAGAGAGCGGAGTTATGATTACTTGTCATTGTGGAAGATCTCCCAGCCACATAGTCAGGCGGAGGAGGCGGTGGTACAAAATTGGCATAGGGATGAGGAGGTAAGGTTGGTGTGCCAGAAGGCATGAGTGGAGAGACCAACGGGGGTGGTGGTGGCGGGGGAACATCATGTGGCGATATTTGAGATTCGGGTGGAGGAATCTCTCTAGGATCAGATGGAGGTGGGGGCGGAGGAATATGTGTTGAAGTTGTCGGAGGAGGTGTTATCGTTTCTAGTGGAGCTGGTGGAGGTGGAGGAATAGTAACTGGAACAGAAGGACCCGATGGCGGTGGTGGTGGCGGTATGTCCTCGCGAGATTGTGATAAAGACGATAGTGGAAGAGGTGGTGGTACCTGGGATTTAGCTGGTGCCTGGAGTGGGGGAGGCGGCGGAGGGACATCAATTGGAACTGGTAGAGGCCCCGAAAGAGGAGGTAGCAGCGTTATCACAGCAGGAGGTGGTCCTGATGGCGGCGGTGGTGGTTGTAGCTCATTATGATTGATAGCAGTAGGAACACGAGGCGGGACTACAGTAGACGGACGAGGTGTCAAAGTGACATCTTCCCGGTTATAGTCGAATGCTACTGCAGCTTCGTATGGTGCTGGGTCTGGAGATAGGGGTAATGCCGGCCGCCTCTTATCCATAGATGACGTTCTCCGGATAGTGGCATGAGGATCATCGATAATGCGAGGCAAATCGGGAGGAGGCGGAGGAATATCATTGATATCCGGCGGCACACCATGTATGCTTGCATCAGGAGGTGGGGGTGGTAGGATTGATACAGTCCGTGGTAAAGACGAAGTATGCTGATGTTGAGATACTGGTGGTGGTGGTGGTGGTAGCGGCGGTGGTGTAAATTGAGCATTTTTGGACGGCCCACCTAGATGTTTGCCATCAGGGGACGGAGCTGGAGGACGAGACTGAAAAGTCACATGTCGTTGTTCTGGAGGCGGTGGCCCACCAGGTGCTAGAGGTGGTGGAACCACTGAGGAAGAGATCCGCACTTCTCCAGTTGGTCGGATCGGTGGAATTGAAACGGGTGGGGCCGGGGGTGGAAACCCGTCAATCGATGGTAACGGAATATTGAGAGTTGAGACCGGCGGAGGGGGTATATTCAAGACTGCCACCGAAGCAGGCACAAAGGAATCACCAGTGACCACAGGTGGTGGGGGTGGTGGCGTTGAGGTGCTATTCCCATGTGGGCTCAGATTTGATGGCGGTTTGGCATCTCGGCCATCAACCGGTGGCGGCGGTGGCACGGACCCAGGCGGACGTGGCGGTACATGTCTCACTAAATTTGCCATGGTCACCCGGTTCGTAGGGTTTGTGGGTGAGTACAGATTTTGGTCAATCGACGGATTCCGGCTAATAATCTGGTCGATTGGTTGACGGTGTATCTGACTCGCTCGGGGAGTGGCCCCTCGTGGACGCTCCGTCTGTTCGCCAGCATCGCTATCATATCCGGGCATCCCAACCTGATCAAACGGCCTGGTATCGGTCAATATGACCGGACTGCGCAGAACACCGCGAGCCTCATGGATTGAGACTGCTGGCCCGGGACTCCATGGATTTGAAGGGGTGCTTGGAACTGTGGGGTCCGGAATGGGACTAGCATGAAGAAGAGTAGGACTATCAAGAGGTGATGAGTCCTGATCAGTTTTGGGCATCATGAAGGTACCAACATCACGGCGTAAGAGTAAGAGGTGGTGTGAGGACTCTCAATTAGCTGCCATAGGAATGCAAACTGGCAAAGTCAGCACAAGGCTGAACACCGTTGGATGCAATGACGTACTAGATCTTGATAATGAGAAGGAACTTGCTGCCGAGCTGTAAGAGTATGTACGCCCCGGGTTGTTGCGACAGGGCAGGAGATGCGGCTCACTATTAGCAATAAGTCTGATTGCGCACGGTAGCAACCGGCGTGACTAGGTGGGTCCGTATTTCAAAAGTACAATCCGACGCTTGATCAACAAACCACAGGACAATAAGGTTTTCACTGGTGTGTAGAGCACAGTGGCACTGTATATAGCGTGTATATATGCTCAAGGAAATTCAAACAGGCAAGTACCGAAGTCACGGCCGGTGCGACGATGCAGGTGGCGCACAGCGGCAGGAAGGAACCCACGTAGGTTTGTACGTCACGGATTAAAGCGCAAGCGGAAGTTTGATATATGCTGCTGACAGAAGCAATCAGGTCTGAAAGCACGCACCTTAAGTCTCCTTTTTCTGTAGATAGAATACAGGCTAAGTGCGAACTCAGGAGGGTTGATGTTGCAATAGCATCCGACTCACCGCGGGGAGTCGCAGCTGTGCGGGGGCGATCCAGAGTGGCGAAAAGACTCGGCAACTACATATAGCGGTTATCGACAGAAAGAGTGCATAGGCATTTTGTTTTGTACGCTATATTATCAGAGGGGACATCTTGCTGTCTACTGTCTATTACAATGAGGACTGACAAGCATAATACGTTTTAGTGAATACGGATCCCATTAATGCTTGTCCTAAAAATTGCGCCAGTAAGATTTTTTCTTCTTAAATTTCTGCAGTGGGCCAAAAGATCCCTTCCCTTGTATGCAACTATACATAGTTCGGGTACTGTTGCCTTGAGAGTCCTGTAGTCGAGAATGACATTTGTACCAATATTTGGTGGTGTTTCTTGGTTAAGAAATGTCTCAATGCGACGGACGTACTGACATATATATGAAGCTTTCAGTGAAGGTAATGTGACAGATCAACATATCAAACAATGTGATCCAATCAATACATTGTCATATACACTGGTTTCCATCGTCAGTTTGAGATCTGTTTGATTGAAGTTGGTATCAATGACGCATTTCCCTATGATCAGAATATCATAACCAACCAAAGAGAAAACAAACAGAGTCTGGCAGGACCCTTGCGCTAATCCACATAGTTTTTCCCAAACTATTCGGGTACTTCATGCCACCGCCTGTCACAACAATGAACTGATAGTTGAAAGCAACCGCTAATAACAGGCTTTATTCTGTTGACACCTCAGCCGTTAGCTAGTTCCAGGCCTGGCACACACTAAAGATGTTTCTCTTTAGGTACATGCTCGATCTACACACCCCCTAGGGTTTGTCAACATTTTTTGACACAAATCTACTGCAACGGTCCTTCACCGACTTTGACGATGCACGGAAAACATTGCCCCAGATCACGATAGTATCTACAGATCACAACTCGAGCAGAATGCTGGCCTCAATTCTTGAAGCCATGAGTGTTGATGAAGCTGTGTACACTTATTTGGCAGCTATATATTGAGATACTGAAATTAGCATCCAGCTAATCAATCACTTGTGCCGACAAGCTCATGCAAACTTTTGGTTTATCTTTGGTTCTATTCAAGCTCGCACTCAAAATGGTCGAACCCATGCTCCTTGCATCCTATGGATGGAGCCCATATGCAGCTGTGGACGCACTGCACCGTGCAGCAGATACAGCAACTGCGAAGCGCAGAGAGCATCGGAAAAAAGGACATCACCCGCGAGCTAACGTAGGTAGATGGATATTTAGTAGCATAGAGAAAAGAAAGCAAGCAACAACTCTTTCTAGATCCACATGTCTAAATTTGCATCTCAAAGTAGCAACAGCCCATCACGTTGCGCTCTTCATCCTACTTTTACTCTTTCTTCGTTCCCCAATCATTTCGCATCTTACTTGAGGAAGGGACTCTCAGTCAAGAAAAAAAGCGAAAGAAAATAACTTATTTTTTTTCTGCCAATCCTTCCACTACTCTTTCTTACCGTTACTTTCTCGACTCCGCGCTCCTCTGCTCAGGTTGCTCCTCTCGAGTCTTTCCTCTATCACCTCATGTGTGCATCTTTACTGTTGCTATAACAGACAAGCGTCCCTCAACTCCACTCTGTCCATGCATCTTTTCCAATCCTTATCCCCCTCCAGCCATTGATAAACTTTACTCACGGAGACCTCACCGACATCTCCTTGTTGAGCCCCTCTCGGCCTGTCTGTAGTGGCACACCTTCGTCACGGCTATTTCTAGTTATTAAGGTTCGAATCTCTCGAATCTTGACCTAGCAGTTCTAGTAGTTCTAGTATCCTTTAGGATTTTCTTTTTTTATATCTCGATCGCACTTGAGCTCTAGCAGAACCCACAGCTCTCAGATTCCCGACTTACTTCCGCCGCCGCCGCGCGCACCATAATCTTTCCCCCTCGTTCCCAACTCTGCTCCTGGAACCAATATCAATAGTCCTGACATCGCGCTTCCTTGAACTGGGCCTCGGGAATCATCTTGACCCCTTCACTGGGCTGTCAACCTTCACGCCATCGCCGTCTACTCGACCCGCGCTTGGCCGCGTCACCTTCTTTTCGACCATTGATCATACAATTGTAACATCGTCACATAATGCCCTGGAGTCAATATGGACCGTGGATCTGGCATCCTCAATATATGCGTTACTATCGCCAGAGGCAAAATCATCTTGGTATGTACATTGTCAGTCTGTGGCGATTTGACCCCACCTCAAAATGATCCTAATCTTGGGGGCACAAGCCATGGCCACCCGAGACAAGTCTTCCCTATTAACCAGTGGATACAGGCGAGCGCGAAACACAATGGGGCCCGGACTATAGTATGACGCAGGAGGCGCCATCGGAATTTCCTGTTGTCGCTGCAAATTATGCTGAAACTGGAGAGAAGCGGCCGAAGCGCAGACGGCGCCGTGGTAAAAACAAGAGCAACAGGAGTATGTACCATCAGATACAGCATCATTTCACACGTTCGAGATGCTAACGATACATTCAGATGCTGCGGCTGAATCTGATTCGGAATCAGATCCAGAACCCACACCTGATCAAACCGAGGAAGAATCTTCAGTCGAGTTCTCCGGCGACCAACCAGGTCACTACGCGATGTACTCGCAACCACAACCAACAGCCTACACAGAGAACCCCATTCCATATCCTACAGATTCTTCTCAAGTGACGCACCCAACCCCATATATCACCTCAACTAGTGAAGGTAAGTCAAATTCCAAGTGTCCTTGTTTCACAAGATATCATTATTTGGACCGGTTGTTTCATGTTTCGAACACATCCAAGCTAACATTGCCATTCAGTCGTTCACGATCAAACAAACTTCTACCATGATCCAGAGGATGAAGATAAATCGGCCTATGTGATCGATTCTGAAGAAGGTTCTCTACGCATTGATCAAGTCCCCATTGAAGGTGATGTCGGTTACGAAGGTGACGATAGTTCTGAAGATCAGCGCATTAGTAATCACGAAGGTGATTATGAAGTCCTTGATCCCAGATACCGGGTGTGCAATTCAAACGCCTTTCAGCCTGGAGAGGTTTTTAAGGTACTGTGGTCTGAACCTATTGGTAAATCTGCAACCAATGGTGGCTCGACGACCATTTCCGATACTCGCACATTTGTAGACAGTTATGGTGAAAAGTTCTATGTTGGTTTCCGTCGGTTTATCGTTGTTGCCAACGATGCAGGCCACTGCACTTGTGTGTAAGTTCAAGTTTTCTTTTTTTTTTGTATATCTTTAAGTCCTTCGTTGCAAGTTGCTAATTAATTACTTAGTCCTATCTTGACTTACGGTGGGCGCGGCTGTCGCAAGAGTGGCGTGAAGCCCGACCGACATGGTATTGTCGTCCAAGTTGGTCAAAAGCCTCGTCTGGTCAAGGGAGAGCCAGAATTAGGCTTCCCGACAATCCACATCAACATACACGCTCGTGGTGAACGTCTGACTAAGGAGTCCAGAGTTAATTACTCCAAGTTGGTCACTGTCGAACACAATGTCAAAGTTTTCTTTGTTGGTTCCGTCACCAATGAAGATGCCGAGCTTGTTCAGGATGCTGTCGATAAGTGTTGGAGACGTAAATCGTTCCATCGCCGGGCTCCTAATTCTTGACCGCATTTATGAAGATGATGACCTTCAATATGTCAACCTTCATCTAGGTCTCCTACCTTTTTTTACTTCTCTTTTCTTTCTTCTGATGTCTTATGACCTGCCGATATCTTTCTGTTTATTTTTGTTCTTTTTGTTTCTTTCGGGTTTGTTTTTCTCGTCCATTCACGTTTCGACGTGCCATGATCGCTGGACACACTGAAATATATTTCTTTGTCTTCTGAAAAATGGGTCGAGTTCCCTTGCCATTGCATGAGGCTCCCCTTTTTATGAGATACCTACTCGTTGCTGACATCACGCCTCAAGTGAGGGTCACGACCAGAAGCCCTCACATCATCTTGTTCAACCAAATATGTGACGGCCGCTTGGTCCATTGTACGTTACTTCGCCTCAGATAAGATGTGGTCCATCCTGAAAAGTTGCCCACTCATTGCCGCAATTAATTGCCACGAAAGGGTTGGCCAGCTTTTGGTCGATTGGGACATCTCTATGACTTGCGGTTAAGATGCTGTTTCGTGACTGGCATGATCAGGCATTATTACCAGAGGCTATAAACCTTCATATATACGTTTTGGATATTCAACTCTACTAAATTTACCAATTAATTGATTCTTGTCAACACGTGCTTTGACTTTTTGGGATTGTATTTAGCTTGTGGTTGGACAGTATCTGTTGTGTTTATAATTGGAGTTTCCCCAAACTTTTTTATTAGTTTCTTTAACTTACCTGCATAAAAACCATGTGATATGTGATCTTCTCCAATATTTCATGAGCCGCATTGGCACATAGAATTGAAAATTCCAAGATTTCATCGGTGGCATTGATGAATCTTTTGAGGCCCTGCCAACCATTGCAGATCATGCGACCCCCATCTTAGTCCCACTTTGGTATGGTCGATGTGGCCACAATACCACACATATGCGTCTAAGATGACGATTTTTGTGACCAAGGAATGTTAAAGAAATGGTCTGCATACGGGAATTTCACATTTGCATATACAATTGTCATCATAAATTCCAAGTAACTGGACTTATGCGCACACTATCTGCACTGTATCTATGTATTTAATTTTAGTGTATGGCTACAGTGTGGCTATGTGCTATAAATACTGTAGAATTTGTGCTCATGATTGTAACTCTACCAGCAATCAGAACGTAAATGTCTGATGAATCCAAAATATATACAAGATATTTAGGATATACTCAGATTTTGTCTAAATTAGGCATTCATTTTTGATTCGATGTTGATTTCAAAAATAAGAGAATAAAATGTTTCTTTACAAGTCAATCTGATTAATCTGCTAACATCAGTCACAACAAGAACGTGCAACGGAAATCGCATAAACTTTGATTGGTTAGACTGTTAGATAGGACCGTGAGATCTATAATTGCCGATCTCAATTACTCTAATGGCCATACAGCCACAGAAAGTAATAGGCCGATTATATCGTCTATATATGAAAATAATTGCTAAATATCTCCAAGATCCATTGTGTCATCTCAATTATTTTCAATCCCGCACCAAACAGCGACGGGAAGGAACGCCCTCTTCAGAGAATTTCCTAAAAGGCTAACTCTCTCCCCAAGCTCCGCCCCGCTTTTCCACCAAAAAGAGGGTTATTATTGGTCAGCAAGGTCTAGAATCAAGCTCTTATCCCTGTTCCTGCCAACAATGCCGAGGCTCGGTAGGGTTCGTTTGACAATGGAACGTCCGGCGCATTCTGAAAATAAACTTTGAGGTCATAGATATATTGCTTCCTGCTTTTTTTTCTCTTTACATTTGTAAAGCTAGCTTGGGATATCCTTCTCAAAGTCTAACACAAATATCATAATGAGCGGTGAACACATTCTTGAGGACTTTCCCTCCATCTTCTCCTTGAAAGGAAAGATTGCAGTTGTCACTGGAGGTTCACGCGGCCTCGGTCTACAGGCAGCTTCTGGGTAAGGCATAGATCTCACCTTGCATCGCAACCAACTTTCGCAAACTCAGATTGACAATGGTCCCTTTCTAGTCTTCTCCAAGCTGGCTGCTCCAAAGTCTTCATCTCCTCCCGGAAAAGGGATGCTTGCGACGAGGCCTGCAAGGTCCTGAACGCTCTCCCCAATCTCGCCCCCAGTGCCGTCGCCATCTCCGCCCCTGCCGACTCCTCAACCGCCGCCGGTGTCGCCTCCCTCATCAATATTGTTAAGGAACATACCGATAAAGTTGATATTCTCGTTGCGAATGCTGGCGCCGCTTGGGGCGAGCCCATCGATACCCACCCTGATTCTGCTTTCGCCAAGGTCATGAATCTGAATGTGCGCGGTGTCTTTAATGCCATCCAGCAGTTCCTCCCTTTTCTCGAAGAAGCTGGAAAGGGACCTGAGCCTTCTAGAATTATTATCACAGGCTCTATTGCTGGTATTGGGAGAGGCCCGTATGCTTCTTATGGCTACGTTGCTTCCAAGGCCGCTGTCATGCACATGGCGCGCAACATGGCGCTGGAGCTTGGCCCGAGACACATTACCATTAACTCGATTGCTCCTGGATTCTTCCCTTCTAAGATGACTAAGGGCATTCTCAAGATGAGCGGCGGTATTGATGCCATTGGAAAGAGTAACCCTATGCGCCGGTTGGGAAAGGGTGAAGATATGGCTGGTACTGTTGTCTTTTTGGCTAGCCGGGCAGCTTCACACATTAATGGCACTAATATTATTGTCGATGGTGGTGCTACATTGATAGGTGGTGAACTCGATGACCTCAAGGCAAAGCTATAAGCATATTGCGGTATAATGCCCAAATTTATATGTATAAATCGCAGATATATTTTTTTTGTTGTTATACCACTTTGGTTGTTTACTGTTTGAGTATATCATGACGAGAGGCGATCATATTTTGTGATTACCTATATCTATTGCTTATCATGTCCATTACATCCCTTATGTATGGTTGTTACTCAAGTGTGATTACGCCGTTACCGGCTTGCGCGCAACCCAGGTGCTCGCTTTATAGACGGTCTGTAACATTGAGTCTGTATCGGTGATATATGGAGCCTCCAATCCAGTCTCTCTACTTTCAACCACAAATTCCATTTTCTCCAGTAGTGCCATGACCTCATCATCACTCAACTCGAAGCTTCCAGGATCAGCGATACCAGACGAAGTCCCAGTTTCGTGTGTTCCATCACCATCTGTATCCTTTCCGTGGTTACCAGGGGCGTTATTCTCAAAGTGCCACAGAAGAGGGCCATTGTTGATCAGGATGCCACCAGGCTTCAAGCAGTTCCAAATTACCTCGAGGTACCGGATCAAATTCGGCGCAGTATCAAGAAAGAAGACAGTTGCGACTGCATCATACATATTTCTGTGTTCCTGGTCACCATAAAGGCAGATGAAATCAGCAGCACACATGCTCATGGTACCAATGACCTTGCCCTCATCGCGAAGCTTTTGCATGTGTGTACCGGGATGGATATCTGGCACTTTGTAATTGCGCAGATGGTTTTCGCGAGTCTGGTGATTAGAGAATGTGTGAACCCACGGGAAGACAGTATGTTGCTCTGCCCTTTCTGTACAGTTCAATATGTATGATGAAGCGACAAGCTGATGGTATGAGATCTCATTACCCTCAGTGTGGTAACCTTGGCAACAAAGGTCATAAACCAACCGGCCGAGACCCGCTCCTGGGACAAGTACATTTAGAGGTTCCGTATATTTATCAACAGCTTGTTGAGCAGTCCTCTCCTTGTCCAGTGCTCGCAAGACTGGACCATAACTAGCTTGACGTTCTTTGTGACCGCCGTCAGACCAATCACGATAGAATTGTCTCAAAGTACTCCGTGCCTTGTCGATATCTCCATGTGTTGCCGATCCGGCCCATTGGGCTGGGAGAGCAATATCGGCATCAGATATTTTTGACTGGGCACTCTCAGTAAAATTCTGAAGACCAAATTTCACAATCTGGCGAGCAAGTTCGGCATTGCTATCAATAGCGTCGTCAGTGCGCATGAGGGTATCCAAAAAATTGAACGGCGGAGCTGCCAACATTTTCCAGTGAGCAGAAGGCAGAGCATAGAATGACTGGCGACGCAGATGCGTTACACTGAAATGCGCCGTGCGGGCATATCGACTAGGTTGTGTCAGAGATCATAAGCATATTTACAGAGGTAATTGCAAACTTACAGAAAAGAGTCCAATGCACTATAAAGAACTCTGACTTCTTCTTCATCCTCAATTGGCGAGCCTTCAATACCAGTCCACGGTTCATCATCAACCACGAGTTTGATGGCATCGGCCGTCTGTACCTTTAGGTCACTCATCTAGATGGATTAGCTTACAAGACTAGTCCAGAGAGGATCGTGGTTAGATGTTCTCCAGTGGAACGATTCCCTCGGCGAATATGACGTTGATTGCTTAAATCAAGCGGTTCTCAGTGTACCGGCTGATTGGACGTAGTCTGTGTACTAAGCCGGGGGCCTGGGTGTCAGAAGCCTAGGGTTGTGAGTATACTGGGGTAGGGGTGGGTGATGTCAGAGCCACGATACTACTCATGAGATAGCAAATCGATAAGATGTGAATATGGCAATGTGGGTATAAAATCAACATGCCACAGAAGTAAGTGGGACTGATGGCTCAGTTGAAAAGCACGTTTGTCGCGAATCAATAATGAATTATTGGCCGCAGTGGTGAAGGGACTTGACAGCGATTAAGCTCTCAGACCCTGGAAACTTGCCGACAGCTGATTGGCCAATTAGGATCGTAAGCATTAGTTGTCGGAATCACGTGATGTAATATCACACCAATGTCATGGAAGCAACCTAGCTGTCGACATACACATTGTGTGCCGGAAGTTTAGCTACGATATCTTGAAAATTAACCGTTGCTTGAGCTTTTCTCATCTTTGCTTTTACAATCTGTCTATTTGTCGATTTGATCATTATGGCAGCTCTTCAATCCGATGTGCAAATTTCAGAGGTGACTTTTCCTCTCCCTCGCTCCATTGATACTCAACTCTTTCTTCGCCTTGAGAATCGTGCCAATTCATTGATGGTTTTCCTCACAACAGTGGAAGAAGCCCTTTCTGGAACAATGTCCGAATTATCAACGGCATCTCTTGGAAGCTTCGTTTATGCGATCCCCGACGTAAGTTTCAATGACCTGGCTTAGCAGAAGATATAAACCCTAATTCTTAATTTATAGCCTAAGAATCCGTCAAAACCAATGACTACTGCCCTCTATTCTGTTCAGAACACAACTGATATGACCATTAGACTTGCGACGGTGGTTGCTAAGAAATCTGGAAAGCCAGCATACGTTGGAAACTCTATCAGCTTGGCATCGACTGGAATGGGTGGTGATCCTGAAGAAGAGTTGGCTGTTTTCAAAAAAGTGTTGGATGTGGTAACGGAGAAACTGGAAACGGGGAGTCCAAGCCAGTGATATGAGTTGGTGGTAGACGATAAAAAAGTTTACGAATTATGATAACCATTTTATGATACTTTCTCTTCTACCCGACCCAATCTGCAGTGGAATCTGTGGTCAACACATAAATAGGGTTATACATGAACCACACAACCCTAGAACAACTCAGACCGTCAACTATGGACAATCGTGAGCAAGCGGTGTTTCGCAATAAATATGGTCATACTTCGACAAAACTATCGAGTGTTCACTTGCATCAGGCCGCCTCGAGTCGAATTTGTGCACTTACAAAGCCTAAAACCAGGATCCGTGATACAGGACGGACGTTTAGGATTCTGATTTCCTTGTTTTAGTATCACCAAAGGATAAGCGGAAGTTTGTTTCCTCCGTCAAGAGGCATTAGACAGACACTGGATTACCCGTAATGTTCATTGTTAAAAAAAAAACTCTCAACGCATTGTGGCTTACAAGAGTTCAGTCTGAATACCAATTTAAGATCTCCGGCTTTGATCGGAATGGCATTCGCATGAAATACTACCTAAAGTTCTATCGAAAAATACAAGATAAATCTCACAACTGGCAAAGTTACTGCTTAATTTGGACGCAAATCTGCAATTCTGACAATCAATACTCGATCTTGCTATCTTCCCACCTTATGTATTGCGATATTCTGTAACAATCACTGCCTACTTTTCCCCATAGTCTGGCAGACTAACCCTTGTGTTTTCGGGCCCGTGCCCGGTCCCAGATCTCGGCTCGTCTGAACATGGGGAAGAACCGACCATATGGCTAGCTTGTGATTATTAAAAAGCAGCCATAGAATGATCATAGAGTGTCTCGATTGGAGTCCTGAGGCCTGATGATGCCAGATTTATCGGATGGCCATGTTTCTAAATCGGGAGCGTTGATCTCAGTATGGGATAGCATTGATTAATTGTAATGAGCTTCAACAAGCGTTCTCTTCAGATGAGACTGTATCACCCGTATCAGATTACCTCGTTATGAAAACATATCGCATATCTGAGAAAATCGGCCCTCGTCTTTGGAGTTTGATCTGAAGATAAATAGTCTGGCATTCCGATTTCTTCGTTCCTAGTTTCTCGTAGTTCTCATCTTCGTCGGAACATCCTTACATTCTTTTACCTCGCAGCTCAACTTTTCACTCAGTCTTTCTTTCAACGCTCGAGCCCACGCTCTTTTTTAATCATTACTTATCATTTTTGATCACAACTCTTCTCGCTTTAACTCTTTATTGTCACCATGCAAACCTTCACCTTCATCACTTCCATTCTGGTTGCTGCCACTGCCGTTGCCGCTCAGGAGCCCGTCCAGTTCATTTGGTCTCGCTGCACCAATGTCCCCCGTTGTGTCTCTCGTGCCTCCCCCGCCCCGGATACTCCTCAAAACCCTGGAGCCATCCTCTATTACCCCGGTGTTGCTCTGGCCAGTGCCCAGGACTACAGTCGCTACAGCTACGCTGGTGACAATGGCTATTGGTACTCCCACGATGTTGATGGCTCTTTCATCTCTCCTGAAGGCTACCTTAGATTTGCCTCTGGGTTTGGAATGGTTGGTGTTGCGTCTAAGGATACCTCTATTGGTACCACCTACTGGGTTAACGGTGGCGAGGATTGCTGCTTGCCTGACAATGTTGGCACTGGTATCCAGGACCTTCTCGCCTACTCTACCTAAGAAGCTGTCAATCCTGTTTTGATTTCTATTCTTAGTCCCAAATCTTATTGGGTACATTGCATTAGTTATGGTAGTTTTGTGGAGGATTATCTCAGGGTCAGTTTTTGTAGGAAACCAGGTCCAATGACAAAAGACCTAAGTTTTAGTGAGATGAATTGTTAATGAATATAATCTAATATACCAACTTGATTATTCCAGTCTGAGCAAACCAAACATGAAGCCCCAAGCGATATCTATGCTATATACGGCAGCAATGCTTATAAGCTACAAGAGTCCCCAGAGACGCATCATGTACTTTCTGATACCAGGCCGTATTCAAAAACTTACATCTCTGGTGTCGGATATGTATATAGTTTGAATATATTACTCAAGATACTAGAGTAACACAACCATAGCAACCGCCATACAAATCTAATTGTCCTGATATAAACCGTCAAGCCTGTGCTAACTAGACGGAATTTAGCAAGTTCTTTCGAACTTGACAGGCAAACAAGCAGTTCACTGAGTCGCACAGCATCACGGTACCGCGGCGCGGCTAAGTTCACCATGTAGAACAAAGAACCATCTCGTGCGCAGATGATTGACATGGTGAATTCATAGCAGGCCGGAAATGCGGGCGGTTGAGCCCATCATGCAGCCACCGACATGGGCATGAGTGTAAACCACATGTCCTGGCTGCAGACGCCCAAATTAAATGGTTTAGCAATAGGAATGAAGACCACATAGAATCAAAGGAGGCTGGTACATGGTTTGAAGCAGGACCTTTGAATCAGACATTTTGATCCAGGCTCTTCCGAAGGGGTATTGTCTGTGTAACCATAGTCAATATCATGTATCAAAGATTACCAAAAACAGAAACATCAAGCGTCAATAACGGGTATAACAATAACGGTACCCATGTCATCCTATTGCGGGTCATGTAAGTATTGTAGATAATCAAGAGCCAGTAACCTCAGTCGTCCTTGAAGACGGCTCATGACAAATCTTCATACCTCAACTTAAGACAATGTTATGCATCTGCCCGAGTGTCATGTGGCTACTTCACATATCAGGTCCACAGAATTTAGGAATCACTCGGAGTATCAGAGTGTCGCTAGGGGACAGGTTTAGAAAAATGAGGTCTCGCAGTAACAAGAAGTTGAGAGAAATTCCGAGCCCAATTGAGGGTGTCTATATGGTCATTATAACAAAGAGCGGGATAACCTAATGTTTGTGGAATCATTCCAACACGTGTGATTTTCTCCAAACCCTAAATATATTGTATTGGTGCGAAAATATACTGACACTTCATATTTTAAATGACAACCCTAATCAGGGGTTAGATGCTTGCACAACCCCCTCCTCCACTGCTCAGATGATCCAGCGAGATCCTCATCACAAGGAAGTATTGTCCCTCGTCAGACCGAAGCCCTGTAATGTTGCGCCGGACATGGCCATAGTAACTGGTAGACCAGAATATCCGTTTGTTGAGCCCTATATGCCACAACCTGAGATAACACATCTGTCTACAGACATTGTGAAGATAGGGGCGACTTCGACACTCGGCATCAAAAATATGAATCAAACAATGTCAATAATCCGTTGCTGCTGCTAATGATGGCCGACGTCTGTATCTCAGACAAGTGGTGTCCATATCCATGCTGCAGACGCAACCACCCGAAAGCTTGCCCCGCGTTGAACCGGATGATCAGTCGGCGAGGGGGCTAGAGCGTTACTGTTGGAGCGTGATGCAGCGGCAACATGCACATTATTAATAGTGGCCATCGACACAATGAGTCAATCTACCTTTAAGTTTTGGCCATGATAGTATCGTGATCAACTCGACATTGGAGGGAAACAGGAAGTGCTTTCCACAATTGTTCATGGCGGAGCTTTCCCTTGTTAGTATTTTCCTTCCATTTAATCTCAGCATACCCCCTGTCGTTTTTGGTTAGTGAAGCAACCCGGCCAAAACAAATTGGTTGTTGCTCAGTACTAAGCTTGCAGCCCACCTTTTTTCCTGCAGCATTTTGCATCGTTCTCCCACTTCATTTGGATTTTTTTTTTTACAGTAGCGTCCACTTTCTCCCGCCCGCCGCATAATTGCCTCCTCAAGCCCATATAGTCTACAACCGCCCTCCGCCCACCAAAAAAAAATATCAAGAGAGCTCCAGGTCCGCTTCCAAGTTTTACTTGACAACCAATAATAATTTTATGCCAAAAACCTAGTGGAGGATACTCACTCTTGCTGGCTCGGTGCTTTTGTCTGCCCCAAGAATCTTGTCTAATTCCCCCCTCTTTTCCTCCACCCCACCTTCGTTTCTGTTGTCGAAGCTGTGTGCCGGTGTTTGTCCCGTTAACATTCAAGGTTCTTTGCGCACAAGGTTCCGTCATTGGTAGCCGATTGCAGTCACCACATTTGCCTGGCGCAAATAGCTAAACCTACTCGACTCCGAAATGTCCACTTGGCAACCCAATCCGGAGTCACTGGGCCAATTGGCCCAGTGTTTGAAGAACTCTTTGAGTGGCTTCAACAAGCAATTACAAAGCCAAGCCGAGAAGGTAAGCAAGCATTGTGATCATGTCGCAACATTCACAGTGTTTAACATTGTCTTATTATAGATGCTCGAAGAGGCGAAAGCTTCCCCCGATTTCAACAACTACCTGGCTTTTATCTTTTCCAGCCCCGAAGCTCCCCCGGGCACCCAACTTGGCCCGGAAGAGTTCCACACCGTTCGTGCTGCCGCTGGAATTATGGTCAAGAACAACCTCCGAACACAAAACACCCAGATTCCTCAAAGCAGTCTCGAGCTTATTAAGCTCTCTGTGCAGATGGGCCTCCAGGATAAGAATGCGTTGATCCGTAACTATGCTGGCAATATTGCCACAGAGTATGTCCGTCGCTTGGGTCTTTTCAGCTGGCCCGAACTGATCCCTATGCTGCTCGGCATCTCTCTTAATGAAGGAGGAGAGACCAACTTCTCTAGCGAGGCTCAAGAAGGGGCCATGTCCGCTCTTGCCAAGATTTGCGAGGACAACACCAAGTCTCTGGAGCGCGAGCAGGGTGGCCAGCACCCTATTAACATCCTGCTTCCCAAATTGATACAGGCTGCCAAGAGCCCGCTTACCAAGGTCCGTGTCGGGGCTCTGACGGCTATCAACGAGTTTGTTCCCCGAAAGTCTCAGGCTATGCTGAACTCTATCGATGACCTTCTTCAGCAACTGTTTACCTTGTCCAGTGACCAAAGTGTTGACGTCCGCCGGCAAGTGTGCCGGGCTTTCGTTCTCCTTGTTGATGCTCGTCCCGACAAGCTTCATCCCCATATTTCAGATATGGTTACTTACATCATCAGCCAACAAAAGAGCGATGATGAAGAGCTTGCCTGTGAGGCCGCTGAATTCTGGCTTGCTATTGGTGAACATGAGCACCTCTGGAAGGCTCTCGGTCCTTACATTGACAAGATCGTGCCTGTTCTTCTGGAGTGCATGGTGTACAGCCCCGAAGATATCGCCCTTTTGGGCGGTGGTGATGACGATGATGAGGAGGAAGACCGTGATGAAGACATCAAACCAGTCTTTGCCAAGAAGAAGCAAACTCGCAACGTTAATGAGAGTGGCGACGGCGTTGGTGCTACTCATGCGTACGAAAAGCTCGCTAGCATGGATGCTGGAGATGATAATTTCGAGGAAGGTGAGATTGAGGAGGATGAAGAGGATGGTGATGAGGATCCCGAGGAACGGTGGACTCTACGCAAGGGCTCTGCGGCTGCCCTGGATGTTTTCGCTCGGGACTTCCGCGATCCCGTCTTTGCTTGCATTTTACCCTACCTCACCACCAACCTCAAGCACACTGAATGGCCTTATCGTGAAGCTGCCGTGCTAGCTCTTGGTGCCGTCGCTGAAGGTTGCATTGACGTCGTTACTCCTCATCTTCCTGAGCTCTTCAATTACCTCCTAAGTCTACTGAATGACTCTGAACCTGTTGTTCGTCAAATCACCTGCTGGACCCTTAGTCGGTACTCTTCCTGGGCTTCCAACTCGGGCAGTGCTAACTCCGTTTCAACTTACTTTGTGCCTTTGATGGAAGGTCTGCTTGGTCGTATGCTTGATCGTAACAAGCGTGTTCAGGAAGCTGGTGCCTCGGCTTTTGCCAACCTCGAGGAAAAGTCTGGCGAGAAGCTCCTCCCATACTGTCAGCCCATCATTGAACAGTTTGTTCGCTGCTTCCAAAAGTACAAGAACCGCAACATGACGATCTTGTATGATTGTGTGCAAACTCTGGCCGAAAGCATCGGTCCCCACCTGGCCCAGCCAGAACTCATGGGTACCTTGATGCCTGCTCTCATTCAGAGATATCAAGTCACTGAGGATGACTCTCGTGAGCTCTTCCCTCTACTCGAGTGCCTGTCTTATGTTGCCTTGGCCTTGGGTCAGAGCTTCAGTGCTTACGCCCAGCCTATCTACACTCGTTGCTGTAACATTATTGCCAGCAACCTTGAGCAGACCATGGCTTCCAAAGCCAACCCAGAAATTTCTACCCCTGAGAAAGACTTTCTGGTCACGAGCCTCGATCTCCTGAGTGCTATCATTCAGTCTCTGCCCAGCGCTTCCTCTGCTGAGCTTGTAGGTCAGAATGAAGCTACTTACTTTGAGATGCTGAAGCTGTGTATGGAGGATACTACCGATGAGGTCCGTCAGTCCGCTTATGCTTTGTTGGGTGATTCTGCCCGCTTCATCTTCCCTCAACTGGCCTGCTACCTCAGTTCTATCATGCCTGCTCTCATCGCGCAGCTAGATCTTGATAACATCGTCGACGAAGATATCGACAATGGCTTCAATGTCATTAATAATGCCTGCTGGTCTGCCGGTGAGATTGCTCTTAATCTGGAGAGCGATGAGATGAACAAGTACCTGGAGGGTCTCATCACTCGTCTGGTAGAAATTATTACCAACCCTCGTATCCCCCCTAATGTTGCTGAGAATTCTTGCATTGCTCTGGGCCGTCTGGGTATCCATAATAGTGATGCACTTGCCCCGTACTTGGGAACTTTTGCGGACGAGTTCCTTCAGAGTATGGAAACCGTCTTCGCGGCGGAAGAGCGCGCCACTGCTTTCAAGGGGTTTTCTCTCATGGTTTTGAAGAATCCTCAGGCTATGGAGAGTGTTCTGTTGAACTTCTTCAGCACTATTGCACGCTACCATGACATCCAATTGCGCAACCCCATCAAGCAGGAGCTTACTGAGGCTTTCAAGAACGTAAGTCAATCCATTAATTGCTCCGTTATTGGAGAATATCTCAGTATTGGATTATGTGACTAACATTATAATTTGCAGGTTCTCATTACCTACAAGCAGATGATCCCGACCTTCAACGAGTTTTTGGGTCAATTGACTCCTGAGGAGCAGCAGTCCTTACGTTCGACGTACGGCGTGTAAGATTTCTATATCCTTTGTCTTGACCTCCGATGTCTTTTAAAGACATGTTTTCTTTGTTCATCTTTATTTGATTCACTTGTTTGTATTGGTTTCTTTGGGTGGGTAGGTATCGGACATTGCATTTTGGGACCATAGGGGAGGAAAATTTATCATGAAACCAGCGGCATGACATGTTATGATTAGATATGAGAGGGATATTGGAAAGTGGAGTTTGTAGGACTGTCACCACAGTCATGGACACTGGTTAATGAACAGTAGGTCCCGCGCACAGAAGAGTGGATGCAGTGCGGCGGTACAATACCAAAAGAGGAGGATTCAGCTTGATCTTTAGGCCCCCAGATTATGTCTGTGTTCTTTTTTTGGTGATGCTTCTCATGTTGTTTACATTTTGAGTTTGTATGGGATGATTTTGCATTATATAAAGAGGAGGAATGGTATATTATGTCTTTTTTTAATGGTATTCGTTGGGATATTGTGCTTATATTAGGCGGATTTATAGCTTCTGGGTTGATTTGTAACCGCTTTTTTGTTCACATAGGTCAGCAGTCCATTGGGGGTGTTGACAGGTTGTAGATATATATAATTCTCAACCTAAATTAATAGTCATTTATCAGCTGACTTGCACATTCCATCTTTTGATGTCATGATATGGACATCGGGATTTCGATATGGAAATAAGGGTCTTCTATTGTGTAACCCTAATACATAAATCCTGTCATTCATACTAGGTAATATTAGCTTGTTCAAGATCATTGTCATCATCTGATACTATTCTTTGTGGAGAAACGAAACAAAACAGTGTCAACCTCCAGACCCCCTTTAGTGTACAGAAAAACACATCTCCCGCGTTGTTTGTTGTCTAGACCCATCTTCTCCTCCCTGCGTTGGCAGTACCAAGCCAATGCTCATGTCTGTGCAGTTTTACCAATTTTTTACTCTCCACGGGAACTCATCAAGTGCTAATAGCAGAGACAGACCGTAAGAATATCTCGAGGTAGAAGTACATGACGGAGTGTCAAAATCACTGTGTACAGTGGTGGTTTCTGGTGGCAAATGGTCAGTGGGAAGTAGAGGTACTTGGGGATGGGTTGAGAGAGAAAGACAAACCCCTGGTGTACGAGAATGAGGATTGTCGAATACGAGGATTTGGAGGGGGGTGCAGTGACGGAGCGGGATTGGGGGAGAGGACAATAGAGTGGTGATGATGGTGGTGGTGGGAAACATGGAGAGGAGATATTATTAAGGTGACTGTGGTCTGGATTAGTGGTACGGAAGTAGAACATAAATTGGGAAGGAGATGGGGAGGGACAAGATGGGGCGTGAGTGGAAGTGGCCAGCATTCAGGCAAATTGAAAGATTGCTGGGTATTTTCTGGGTGATAGAGTAACGGCAAGACATGACTAAGTTCTCAAAGATGTAGAGATTCTCCAAGAATAGATGACTTCTTCTTTCATTTCCGGACACGAGTTGCTAGTCGCCGGCCATATGAGAACTCCCGAGGAGGGACTTCGGCCAGGATCTACGGGAACCACACTCCTAATCCAGCCCATTCTCTCTAAGATACATATATAACTTATGGCGGAGTAGAGTAGCTATTTTGGGCCATGATATTATTAGGGGCTGAGCGGACTGGATGCTTGATTAAAAGTCGACAGTTTGTCGCTTGTTTTCTTTTTTTTTTCCACCGGCGAGGTATACCTCATTAAGTGGTAGTTGGCAGTGCGGGCCGGAAGGTCTTTGCAACCGGAAGCTTTGAGGATGATTTTTTTGGGGGGAGGGAGGGAGTGAATTGGCTACGGAACGGTCTGTGGTAACGTGACGGGAGGGCTACATTGAGACTTGTCGAATGTGGTAATTGATGTTCTTCCTGATGCTTTCCTTGGGAGGTGTGGAGGGGAGAGGGTGTGGATGGTAAGGCGTTCTGGGGAGACTCTTTGGGTTTTCCATGGTGTCTTCTATGTGATGCAGTGATACCTTTGTGCATGATTAGGTTTCCCCTTCTTGTTGTAACGTGGCGTGGATTTGGGTCATCGTGAACTTGAATCGAGACCGTATGGTTCTGTTCTTTGGGTGGTCAGCCTTGAGAGATCCGAACTCGGCATGAGATCTGCCATGATGCATATAGGAAGTGAATACAAACTCTTGTATGTAGCACCATGAGTATATTATACCGATGATAATGGTGTCTGGAACAAAGGATCCCAAAGGGTGGACTTGCTAGTTCAAATTTAATATCGATTGTTATCTCAGCAATGTTTAGAGCAATTGCTCAAGTCAGATGGGATTCAACACTAACTCCCGTTTAATTTGATGACAATGATGAGCTGTTGCATTGTATACTCACATGTTTTGAATATTCCCATGGTTAGCTTGGGCAAGCTTCGTATCGGCTGTCCAGCAAAAGGTCTCCCTAAGTGATAGATACTAGATGGTTGTAAGAAGGACCGCCATCATGCCGGACATTTGGTAGCACAATCATCACCAGGAGGTTCGGATCTAGTGAAGCATTTAACTGCTACGTTTTAAGTAATCTATCTTTATTTTCCTCATTGGGTCGTTGTACATATATGACACTTCTAGTTAGAAATGTCTTTCAGTACGAGGCAAAGAGAGAGATAGTCGACGATAAGTAGTAGATATCACAAGTCATTGACCGGTGATCCCACGACTTAGCTATTTAGCTGGAACAATGGCGACCATAGCTCTGTAAGGTTTATAGCCCATAAAGTCCTCATCCCACATTCCGGATAATACCCACTTATGAATTGATAGGCTTAGTCGATGGCAAATAAACATAATCATCACAAAGCACAAAACCCAGTCTTCACCGAACAACGCCCTTTTGCCGACTCCGTGTTTGCAACACATAAAAAAAGCATTTCTTGACTGCAGAGAAAGGGAAAGATCTAACTTAATTGTAATGCTTACCACCGATATCAACTGTTTGCTTCTATAAAGTTTGCCCCCCAAAAGAATCTCTAACCGAAACCCCGGGCCTCTAGATTAAGTTTCCACCCCCCGGGCCCCGAGGAGCAAACATACCACTTAATCGCGACTAGCGCGTTGTCAAAAAAAGCTTTGTGACAAAGCCCACAACGGACCAGTTTGGACATCAAAGAGAGAATCTGACATGTTTACTGTAACAAGATCTCTGGATCTCTTACATTACGCGTACTCGAGTGTCTGGACTCACCAGAAGAAAATGCATGTTATGCTCATGGCTATGAAACGTATTGAGAGTCAAACTGCAGAATCTTGAAAATGCTCATCATCAACGTATGCGCTGTGTTTCCTATATAGACTCTGGAGATCTTGTCAAGAGATTAATTCTCGACAATATTCTATCGTCTGGCAATCAGTGTCAACGCCGGTGGTCCCTATCCCTGCATGTCGGTATCTGTGTGTATGCCGGACCGGCAGGGTCTCTCCGAAAATTGCCCAGTCAAGTCTAGTGTCAGAGATTAAACCAGCTTCACCACGAACTGAGACAAAAATTGATTCAGGGTATTAATGCCAGGAATGAAACCAGAGCACTAGAATCATTCGCTAAGAAGACAAGTGTCTCATGTCATCGACTATTGTTTACTAGATTCATTTGGTTTAGTGAGCCTCGTGTCTATGTGGGAGACATGTTGGGGTTGACTCCAAGAGCCTCTATTGGCCTCTAAGCGCATGCCAGAATTCCGTTACATGAACACCTCGGTTCTACTGTATACAGCACTGGTATCATGTGGATGTCCAGGACCGCACCATGTCATCACTCATGCCATAACCCCCGTGTACTTAGAGTAGAGCTCCAATTTCCACAATCATCAAAACTACACATCTAAATATTCTAAAAGGTACAGAATCACCAGTTTCCATATGGATCTGGATTCATTCTCCTGGTCCCTCCTGAGTCTGCCTTGTGAGTCTTAATCTGCAGGTGGAAAAAAAGGTTACTGCATAGTTTTCTCTGTCACGATGCTACCAGCGTGCGTCCTGTATTGTTGATCTAATCTGAAATGTTCATCTGAAATCTAGCCAATTACACTTGGCAGTCCCCATATGTGAGGATATCGACTTACTGCTTCATGCAATGCAGCCAGGGGCATCACCACAATGCTGGGTAATGATCGTAGGGTCATATGGGAGAAGGGAAGATCCTCATGGTCCTAGGGAGGAAACCGACGACAACTCTTGCCAAGCATTCTATATATGAATCATAGATGAGAAATTCGGCGCTTTAGGGTAGGCTTGGTTTTTGCGAGCCGCTATTCAGTGACGCACGTAACGAGTCTATCAACCATTCGGGAAAAGGTTTCAGTTGGACTTGACGTGTCACCGCCAGGCTTGAGTTGGATAAGGCTTTACACGGTATGCAAGCAGAGAAATTCAGTGGCATGAGTACCTCACAAAAAGGCAAGGATTTGTTTGGGCTGGATGTATTTATATTCTGCTATATATCTACAATAGCTACATATAATGTTGTGGTTTTGCAGGATGGGTATTGTCCCACACCTGGTCTCGACAGCCCCATGCACCAGAATACGAGAAATGCTCCGTCAAGCCCATGATCTACTGCTGGATGCCCTGGTACATGATCTCTTTGTGATCCGTGTGTCGTTAGTTGTTTGTGCCGTTTTCTCAACTTTCTCTTTATCATCGGATCTTGCCTGCCCTTCTGGCGCGCGGGCGGCGTATGGAGATCACCAATGGGATACCTCTTGACAACAATCCACGATACCCGACACTTGCAGATAGTATATATCTAGCCCCCAAGCAAGCATTTATGCGTGACATCGATTGGTGAACCGATATTCGAGGTTTAAGAGTGATGTGCTGTAGATGTGTTAACCTTAGGCAATGGTATTTTGGGCAGCTTTTAGACGCTATTTTTGCATGCCAAATCCGCTATGCGGCCCGAGAGCCTCTGGGCCGGCAAAGCTTATAGAGTTTAAGAGGTAAGGTATATAGACACTGGGACTATTATTAATAGAGTAGGGCCAGAATTAGAATTGTTCTTCAGTAGTTGTAAGTCAAGATCACTCACAGCCACAGATAAAAACAGAACATGGACAATACCAAGGAGTGTCTTAAAAAAAAAGACATACCTGGTATTCCATCCGCAGTCTATATTCAGCGGGCTTTAAGTAGGATACATGGTATAAGAAGCAGTGTTACACATCCATAGAGGCCAACAATAGCATTGGCGAGGCCATCGTGACCTCCGGCCGGTGAGGCGGAACTCTGTGGCCATGCCGAGTCAATAAGATGTTAAAAAAGAAAAAAAAAACCACATTCAACAAACGTTCGCAAAGCTGTACCTGCATAATTTGGATGCAGGTTGCACTTTGTTTCGTGGAGCCCTGGCCTATTGTCAAAGGTTATACGAGGTGTCATTTCAGAGGTTGCTCCATGCCCGGAACACCAGCCATCTCGGGAGTGTCACTTGGTCTTAATTTACTCAGGTAAGAGTTGGAAGGGCCGGATCAAATATTGTAGCCAGTAGGTGTTATTTTTGAGACTGCGCACACATCTTGAAGCTTGGATCAGCGGGACTGTTGGGCAATTTGATTTCCCAGTCGGCTCCAGTTGAGATCCGCGGTGGCAGCATTCGTTACGTGAGGATCATCTATGGCCCCATAATTATTATTAATTCAGTCCCAGTAAACACGCTGATGTTTGAAACTTGTTCAGAAATTCAGTGAATCATGCTTTACTGAATTTATAGATGTCTTTGAGAAGTATTGTAAATATATATTTACAAACTCTTGATTACACATGGCCTCAACTTCAAATATTTTTTTAAAGTCTATATACTGTATAAAACTTCATGTTTTACCCCCGTCATGATTGCAATGAAGGCAATCCGAAGTTGGAGTAAATCCTGGCATCTTTTCGGCATTCATTTACATCGATTACTAGTGTTTTCCATTTCCCAATTATGTCATAAAGTAAACTCTTTACAGCCCAGTGCCGCACTGTCAACGGAGACTAGCAAGCCTTAAAAAACTGTACCATCTGAAGCCAGTTGCGCTTAGTTGACTGGGTCAGCCTTTTCATGATCTGTACAGAACACTAGTAAGCGAAGGTTGGCTAGCATCGACCTTGACTAATGCTTGGTGTCGAGTTGTGATTTATATCTTGATTGTGTCTCCAGATTTACCAGATTAGCAGTAGACCAGCAAGGCAACCATATCGTATAGTCATGACGATGTACTCATATCAACTTTCTGAGCTCATGTGCCTATGCTAGAAAGACAACAAAACTCAGAAATACAGGTGCCTCTATGTTGAGACTCTGAAGCTGTAATTTGTATGGCCTATATATACTGGCTTTGAATACCAAAGTGTGTGACAGTCAGATATTATGTCAGTCTCATTGCGCCCATCACACACCAAACTGCATAAATTCCACTCCAATTATTGAATCGGCCATTCAGATTCTCCAATCATTGTCTTGACCTAAAATCCACCCTGTATGAAGCTACATGGCGCAACCGTTTGACTGGTCATGCAGATGAAATAGTGGAGTTGGCAAGTGCAAGGTTGGGTGGAGGAAACGTTGTATATACCCGAGCCGTTAGCCTGACAGTCTTTGAGAGAGCTTTTGCTTTTGTTGACGGTGATGGGGGCTATAGAGCTCAGACATACCCTATCCAACCACAGCTGAAAGGCATAGCCATTTTGCGAGTCTCGAATGGCCATGGAACATTCGGCATGAAGAGTGTGGCAGCCCGCCTCAATGTATCTCACGTTTCTCCGGCCTGGTCACGATGACTGACATGGCAGGTCTTTGTTAGCGGTCACTTGGCTTCTTAGGCCTGTCTGTTGTGACTCAGATCATCACAGTGAATACATGACACCCATCTCAGCTTTGTGTATATGTAGAATTTTTTTTATCACAGAGAATCTGAGACCCCTCGCGGTCTGGACTGACCATCGGGCGACTTCGGCACGGTGTTCAACCCCACGGATATCCCAAACAGGGACATTTGAGTAGCCATCAGATATCAATCGCAACGTGACAGTAGCTGGAAGGTGATATCAAGGCGACGCCAAGGTGCAGGTATCCAGATGCCCCGGCAAGGGGGGAACTCCCCCAGAAGAAAAATGACTGGATGTGGCGTGACATGTTCGCTCGTAAAGTATGAATGCTCTTTTTTTTCTTTCTCACATTGGTTCTAATGGTTATTGCTTCGCTGTTGTATTTAGTCATTCTCGAGGCCCTATCAACGTGCATAATCACCCAAACAACCGCGATGGAACTTGGTAGCAGAGTCTGGGAAAAGATTGCAGGACAAGAACTGAGAGTACAATGACATTTGTTGACTATTGGGGCCTGACATCATAAAATTTTAGGTGAGGGAGTGCTCAAGATGACCACACACGGACCTTGGTATCCCGTAATGTAGCGTATTTTCCAGACTTTTGTGAACCCAGGTCAGCGGGATCGAAGCGGGGAACCATGCACTTAAGAACGCTCAATCATGGCTAGTGAAATAAGCACCAACTTCTTTCTATAACACTTGTCTAATGATTTCCTCATGTTCTCTTTGTTCAAGTCTAATGAATTGATTCTTTTCCACTCTCTTGAAATCAACTGTCCGTTCGCATTGTGATCTCTGGACAATAAACCATCCCCCCTCTCTCTCCTGGATTGACCCTGGTCAGCAAAATCTCGTATTCCCCAGCCCTCTCTGGACCAACACAATGCTCACTCACAGTGCCCCACGAATCCCACCTCATCATGGACTGCGACAGCAGATTCTAGGTACTTGCCAATCTGTGTTGAACTGTTGCTTTTGTTTTCGTTATTCGGCCATTGGGAGAAAAGACTCACGATGTTGACGGTGCGGATAGGTAACCATATCAATACTCTAATCCACAAACACTTGCATATGGCGGATACAGTCATGTAATAAGTATCTAGACAAGGTTCATGTTCATCCTTGGATCATC
This sequence comes from Ambrosiella cleistominuta, assembly GCA_017139545.1. Classification (NCBI taxonomy): domain Eukaryota; kingdom Fungi; phylum Ascomycota; class Sordariomycetes; order Microascales; family Ceratocystidaceae; genus Ambrosiella; species Ambrosiella cleistominuta. The sequence continues at coordinate 5,506 of JABFIG010000023.1, read as the reverse complement.
TAGGATCAGGTACATCTAAAGTATCTGACTTGAGTTTTTCAAAAAAAAAAAAAAAAAAAAAAAAAAAAAAAAAAGGAGGATTCTTCATTGGAGCCCGATGACATCAGTTCTGTCCTGCTTTCGGAGCATCTACGTTTTTGGGGAGTGTAAACGCTTTGACTACGGTTGAGCTCATCGCGTAAGACAAAGATGGGTTTTCCCTAGATAGAAAAGCATCCGGAAATGGCTTTCACAAAACCCTAACCTTCTACCTATGATGTGATTTGACTGGTTGTTGGAAATTCAGACATAAAAAATAAATTTGAGTCAAAAACTACGGTTTTTTTCTTTACTTTTTTGTTTGTTTAGTTTTAGTAAATACTTTTATTTAGATAGCGTGGGAACATTTGACCCAATCCTTATGTCTGGAATTTTCCCCCAAAGACTAAGCAATGTGGACAAGTGACCGGTATACAAAGTCGGATCTCTACTAATAGCTTGACTAAAGTTAACAATGAACAAGGATGCCAGATATTATGTCAATGCCAAAAATGAAAGCTGCCACTAGTCTTTGCTAGCCAAGCACCATGAACCTACGATTTCCGAAAATGATATAGTCATTGTTAAAAGTCCATATGAGTCTTGGGAAGGAAGCTTGGTATTTTGGTTCTCTCCAAAAATGCATACAAATGTAATCACTAGCTAATACCGGATTCTGGGTATAATAGGGTCATTTGCTCAGCCTACTTCCCTTATTCAAAAACACAAACAACAATGCCGGGCCTACTTTCGGTGTCGCGAGTCCCTACATTTATGGTTATTGACCACATACCAGGGTGCCCTGATGGTGTGGTTCTCTGTCAGCCCAGCTGCATGCTAAAAAAGCAAATGCTTCTTGAGTTACACCAACACGTTGAATGAATAAGTTTGGTATGAAAGTGAATAAACAAACCCACAAGATATTTACCACCGAAACAGAGGTTCCTGTTTGTGAAGCGTTCACCCCGCAAAATATAACCCTATCTGAACCCTTGGCTGTAGATCCCCGTGTCATTACGGGCCGAGAGGAACAGGCCTCAAACTGTTTATGGATGCATGACATATTCTCCACCGTCAAGGGTTGGGAATTTCCAACCCCAATCACGACTAAGGCTTGAAACAGCAATATCTAGGCTTTTTTTTTCTTTGACTAGATCTCCTGTCGGACTCGAGTCTATTTCTTTATTTAGTGTGAAGATTAGCAGATCTTATTTATCAACTCCATAACTAATGCTAGTTTTCATGAAACGTTGTATCCAGCATCCTCCGAGGAACTCATACCGGGTTTCAGAATCAACTGACTGCAAAATTACACTTTCAATCAGGACTGGCCACCGTCGATCACAGAAATAACCAGCCCTGTCACCCAAACCTGGTCACGACAAAGTACTGCCACATTATAGTTGATGTATCAAGTATATTCAAGATATATATGGATATTACATATCACTGTTATGAATCACTGTGTACAATATCTTGATGCGAAAAGGCGCAGTGGGGCCCTCCCAATTATGTGATATTGATGGCCTCCGGTGGCCATATTAAGTATATGTGAAAGTTAGATTCACCTACCAATGTATGATCAAAGCTGTTCAGCAAGTTTACTTGAAACAATTGATGTCGTTCGGAGATGTTCCACTCGTTAAACACCGACGATTTTCTGCAGAGCTATTCTTAATGAGGTGGCTGCGAGCCTTCAGATACCATGCCACGGAAATCTCGGGCAACTTCCAAGAACATTCTACGGAAAAAGGTAGGAAACACAAGGATTTACTGTTACATCAGAGTATCTAAGAATAGAAAGCATGCATGCCCTGATCCATATACCCCGGTCGTTTATCTGTATTAGGAAGCTATAACACGTGAAAAAAAGCATTACCTGGTGTGTGATTTTTTCTGTTCTTTTTCAAGCCCAGCCAATACCAGACCTGAACCAGATCCCACGGCTTTGGGCTTCGCCCAACGGCTGTCGGCATCCGACATTTTCACTGCCTCCTCCTTCTCGGTCGCTAAGAATGACTGACAAGACCCCCGGTTGGATCTAAATGGACTACATTCACGTCATTTTCGCCCCCCTCTAAGAGTTAGCATGTGGTGAGAAAAAAATCTCTATATCCTTATTCGGACAATCTGGCTACTATCACATTGTCCATTCAACGACGTTAGTTATAGGAAGCGGAATCTTTAGCATATATATCGTAATACTTTGCCTCCATCTGATGGTTTTTACATAACCGGCGGCCTCCACAGCCAACCATATCATCACAAACCGTCTACAAATGCATCTTCAAAATGTTCCTCTCAAGCAAAAAAAAAAAAGGTTCATCACAAGTCCACGAAGAGCCAATAATTTTCGTCGTGGTGCATGCTCAGAACCCTGCTGTACCTGACTAGAACATCAAGGCCTCCCTCAAGCCAAAGGGGACCATGACACCAGTTAGTCGCGCTTTGCCCAAATGTTTCTGCATTGGTATCAGATCGTCAACACATTGTAGATCAGGCTGACTGACTGACTGCAAAAAAATCATGTTTCTTTCGACAAGGCCATGTTCCGTGATTCATGTGGTTAACAAGCAAAACCTGGGTCCTGGTTCCAAATTTGAATCATGGTAACACATCTTCGTAATAAAGATGTTTCTTCGGACAACAAATTCGCAGATAGCAGCACAATTGGACTGGTTTCATAGTCTTGTTCTGTAGTATATAATTTTTTTTTGGCTGGTCAAAGACATGTTTGTGGGGCCCATTACATATCCAAGATCCTGGTCCAACTTTAAGTTAACGAACAGCCAACTCAACTCACGCCCTGGCCGTGCGGTGATTCCTTTCGTTCAGTCTTTTTTTTTGGGGCAAAGACTGTTATATGGACAACGATATGGTGCGTTGAGTAAGGGACAAAATCCGAGCGTAGAATAAATATAGAAATAATGAAGTCTACAACTCATCAATCTCCTAAGTTGTGAATACAGATCGACTTGTTAAGGGCGTTGATGACTAGAGCAGGTGTTGACAAGATTTAACTGGGGCACGATTCTTCCAATTGAGTTTGCAATTCAGGTAAATGGGATTTAGGAACCCTGTTCTATCACGGGGATATCTCGCTTGGTACGATAGCTACTATATCTATTCAGTCTCGCTTGAGGCTGTGATGATTAGCATGGATGCCACATCGTGACCAGACTTTTTTTTTTTTGCACAGAATTAGACTAAATCAGACTCTTAGAGAAAGAAGAGCTCACTCCATCAATTGATCTGTAAGATCCTTGCCAGCCCTGTAGATATTTGTTTCCCCTAGATTTATCCACGGGTTCAGTCTATCCTGGAATTTGCGTCCGGAGTCCTCCGAGAAACCTCTGCAAGCGAAGCGATATCAAGGTGGTTGGAGATGCTGCGCTGAGACCTACAAGCAATGGCATCAAGTATTGTTCAACGTTTGACTTGGCGACTTTTAACTTTTTTTTAACGTTTACTCTTGCTAATATTCTTAAAGGTCAATCATTGTCCTACTGACTGATTAATGGATAGTGGCGCAAGATACCATGTCGGGCCCATGAGCCGTTCCGAATGATAATCATTTAGCTATTTAGTATAGTGACTATATCCCGAAATACACCTTTATCATAGTTTAATAGATTGGCAATTTTTAGAACACTCATCCGGGCTAAGTTCTTGGCTTTCCTTTTCTTGCAATCGGAGACGGCACAGCTGCAGTCTGCTGTGGGTGAAAGGAAATCTCGTTATTCTGTTTTACAACACTACGCTGGCACTTGCAGGTTAAAATCATAAGTTGACGATGATTTGCTTTTGGAAAATAAATCGGTGTTGTTGAGCTGCACACTATTAGCGTCCGGCTAAATGCAAAAACCTGTGATCACTGTGGGTTGTGGCAAAAACTATTTCTGTCGTCCCGTTCACCATGTACAAAATGCGATACTGTTGCCGCAACCCTAACAGATATTTCATTTTTAATGATAGTCACATAATAAAATAAAGATGTTAGTATTATATCTCAAGGGATGTCATGCGACCACGCCTTGTTTAGCATGAACCCTATATCTGCATCTCCCAATTGAATCTGGCTGTGGATCAATAATTATTTTTTCCAACCAATTTACACATTTCCTGGCTTGTCATAGGGCTTTCATCTAATGGCTTTCCACTGAACAAAGTCTGTCTTGCATAGAACCATCATGTGCCTCGGGCCATTTTTTCTTTGTGGCTTGGTGGGATGTTGTAAATCTTGAGACATTAATCGCTTAAAATTGGCCGCGGACAGATGAAAAATCGACATATCGCAGGATTCCTCAGTGCCTCGGACTCCGAATACATGCTATTAATCTGATTGGCTAGTCATCTTTAACTGTAAGTACATTTTTTCATAGATATAAACATTTATTTACATGCCCTCACAATAACACAAGACGATGAACCCAAACCCTAAACAATATTATTTTGCCTCATTATTTGGGGTGAGTCATGATTGTCGCAAGGTATCACCATTAGAGAAAATGATGAAGCCCATAGTAACAGTCAAAACCGAGATCGTCATTCACTTCTGAGTTTGGGTAATGGACTGATAGTCAAACTTTCTAAGGAGTATCTAACCCTAGTTAAATATGGCTGATCCCACACCTAACGCCATGGTGACCGACTGAACACGAGGTCTGATGTTTCAACGTTGATGATACCGAAATTCTGAGGTGCACACCAATGCCGGCATTGGTATCTAGGCAGGCTTTTATCATGACATTAGGCTTAGTGAAGCTCATAATTCCAGATATCGTGACATTTCAGACCCTAACTCTTTATTAATGCCTTTTAGAGCCCTGTTAACTGATGTGATGACATGAGAATTTTTGTGATAAATAACAAGTCAGATATTGGCCAGTGTTTAAATTTGGAAACAATACAGTGGAATAATACGAAATTTGCTCACTTTGGACGGGGCATTCGAACGATTGCACGACAAGTTCAGACCCAATGTCAGTGGTCTACCCATCTAAATAAACAAACTCTGGTATATGATGAACGAGCGACTAGAGCAAAATCCAAAGTAAAAAGCAAAAAGAAAAAACTGTGTAGATAATGACTGTGTGGCTAGGGTTATTCTAGGTAGAGATCAACGCCTCTGCCGGAACTCTCAGTATTCTCAAGCCAAGACGGAGGGCCGGCGAAATTCTGCCGACATCATTCGTCCTTTCCTTACTGAAACGCGACTTGGGAAAGGTTTGGTGGGGCTAGCCTGGTTCAGCCTGAGAGTAACTAAAATTTTTTCCTTTATGCGGAGGCGAAACTAAGGTTAAGGAAGGCGTTTAGGATCACAATTAACCGAGGCTTTGACATCACAGCATACTTTTTTTTTTTGGCGATGGCTGTTCATAACTAGGCATGAAACGGTGACTGAGCAAAGAAAAAACAAATAAAGTTGCCATAACTGCTATCGTGAAGGTAAGGTGTTTTTTTTTTTCTGGGGGGGGGGGGGCGGGGG